>JABANP010000190.1:0-91251 GCA_013115135.1 Perkinsus olseni | reverse complement strand
CGACAACTGTCGCAGAATGTATTGCCCGAGACCTTCGAGCCAGCAGTTCGGGTTCTGCAACGATCACCGGAGGGGCACTGATCCCTATTTGATTCGGAAAGCACGTGTATTTGAAAGCTCAGTTCGGGCCGGAGTCATTACCTTATGATGCTCGTCTATCTCGTGCGTGAGGCACACAACTTCTGTGTTCTCAGTCATTTAAAAGTAGTAGCCCTTGCAGTACTAGTTTTGTAGAGCCTCTGACGACGTCTCTGGCGAAAGCGTAGCCTACCGCGCCCGATTTGTCTTTCTCTCGTTCGTCGTGTGAGTTGGGCTTCATGATGTTCGATGTCTGTCCGCATTGTGCCTTTCTAGTGACTACAGCGGAGTCATCAACGGTGGTCAGTTGGTATCTGCTTCATGGAACCGCTGAGCCCAACTGATAGCCCAATCCTCCGGTGCCTTCTGTTTTTGTCGAGGTTTGGTACGCGAGAGCGACGAGCTGCATGTATCCAAGCGCTGCGTCACAGCCGGAGCGTCCGAAGTAGTTGCTCATTCGCAGCACGACTGAAACGAGCTACCAACGGCGAAATTCTGCATGATGCAGAGGTTGGGAATGCTGAACAGTGATGTGACCGCGCTCTGACCTAATCTGATACTTACCAGTGTCAGAGCCAGAAACCAGGCTGGAGGCTCCCGCCAGGAGCCAGTGGTTGCTGTCCAACCAGTGAGTTAGCTGTCACAACTGTTCAGTAGGACACTCAGAGTCGCCTGACTCCATGCCCGGCCTCAGGCCGAGTCAGCAACCTCTGCATCCAGGGAGGGCGGGCTGGTCAAACTCACGTCCGCCATCATCACTGACTACACTACTTTGTACGGTTGCACCGGCCACCACCGCACCACACTGGCATTGCGCTAGCTCGAGCCTCTGCGTGGTGGTAATTTCGTCACGGCGATCCTCATGTCGGGATTGGAACCCTGCCACGATGCCACTTCATGCCACTTGGTCGACCAAGGGTATTCTCGAAGGATTGGACTTGGCTCAGACTCTAGGCTATCATTTGTTAACCGTTAATAGCTGACTATATAAGAATCACTGGCGTTGTTGTGTTGAAACCCTCACAAAAACGTGAAACTTGTCAGCACGATTATCCGAGTTCTACGGCAGGAGTCTGGCAGTTGGGCTGCCCACCACGACCCATTGGGTGCGGACCGTAGGATATGCCAACGGGTATCCGGACGGCGCCCGGTTGAAAGGGTTTCACCGAGCTCACCTGAGTGAGCGTGTATGTTTTTGTCAGGAGTAATTATCGCTGAATTCCTCACTTTTACTCTAACACGACGCTAGACTCGCAATAAGGGAAATAAAAATAGATGCGACAATCGCATTGGGCTGTCCTGTAAAACCAGGAGTAAAAAAAGCTACGGTGAGACGGGTTGATACCGGTTAAAAAGCCTATCGAAGATAAATAAGAAATTGGCACTGCCGAGATTCACCAGAATGCTCGGTAGCGACACAAGAAAGCTCTAAAGTCTGTGACGATCAGGGAGCCTGCTCACTGTAGTTGTGAGATGCTTAATTTGTTCTGGTGAGGGCTCGAATTACTCCTCCGACTCTCACATATATAGTGTCTTGTGCGGCGAAGACCACATTTGATAGGTCAGTGTATTTCACACCCGCGGTCGGGCAATCAGACCGGACCATGTGAATGAGAGGATACAGCGAAGTCATCCCAAGGGACCTCACACTGTAGGGCATACCTATGTCACGTCGAGTGAGCTTAAAGAGGAAACGGGGAGTTATGCTGCCGCCGTCACACGAAGCCTGTATGCCCACAGCACCATTCGAACGGATGCGGTAGTGGAGCTTGAGGTGAGGAGCCTCGGCCTCGGAGTACTCGAACTCACCGGCAATCAGGCCGTATGGGATTCTCTTGAACTCAATCGTCTCGTTACGGAAGTTGCTGGTGAAAGTGTCACCGCTCGTATAAGTCAGAGTGGTCAAGTCTCCGGTCTGGATACCAGCTAACGGCTCGTTAGCTTTTGCCACACCAAGCTGTTGTAGTTGATCCGTAATAGCGCCATACCAAGACGCAACGTCGGCTCGCGGGCCGACGGCGTAGGTGTTATCTCCGACCTTCGAGAGGGGGTATAGTCCGTAGTAATTCCCCAGGGAGCGGGGAGGTGTCCCTGCGGGGGACCCGGGTAGAGGGGGAGCTGTCGAGGTGAACCCGAAGAAAATCTGACCCTGCTCGTTCACATCGTAGGTTATGTTGTAGACTCCACCTCTGTGGACGAACCTGCCAACATCCTGAGCCGTAGTGATGACCAGAAGTTGAGCCGGGATAAGCCAAGTTGAGAGGAAATTCATCATTGAGATGTTGGATAGGTCTCAGACGCTACAACACACAATAGATCAGCGGATCTGACCCACAAGCGAGATAGAAGCATTAGATGATACGGGGAAGGGTAAAAGGCCCGGAGTACAGGAGATGGTCTAGCCCATTGTGAACGTTGCCAGGCTTAATCCCTCGTGACACCAGGGCGTGACGTGGCGCCGTCACGTCGCGAGAGACGTCACGTCACGAGAGACGTCACGTCACGAGAGACGGTGACGTCCTCACGTTATAGCCGAGCGGGAAAGGGAGTGACGCTATATCGTGAGACAAGGCTGAGACATATATCAGAGACATATAGAGACAAGGCTGATATGGGTTCAGATCGAATTCTCATGAGCTTGCACAGTTCACGTGCGTGCACGCCGCAATCAAGTGGGAGAATTTGCCCTTCGACAGGTTCTCCGGCCTAAGACAAACTTCCGGCCCTCAGTGGCAACAGTCGGCGGGCGACGGCGCCATTTCCGCCAGATTGGTTCCTCGTGATATTGCTTGTGCTCACTCAGAAATTCGTGTTCGAAGGATATCGCGTTGAGAAATTAGGAGGCCGAATACACCTGCAAATAGCGTGACACGGAGAGGCCCTCCTCCGCAGACCCATAGCTAATCCCAGCGAGGAGTGCTACGGGCCGTAGTCTACGGCCGAAGAGTCTCATCATGAGGCACAACACCAAACGTTGTGCCACTCCAGTACATCAGCCATCGACACTGCTAGAACACGAAACAATAAAGCGAACGTTTAATTGGCACTAGATACACCAACAAGGTGAGAACGATAAGAGGGGACGCACGCCGTCGAGCCATCCTCGGCCGCACTCGTGGAGTGGATGTATGACGAGTAAATCGTTTTTCCTCACCGGAGTTTTTCTAAACACCTGTTTTTGCACCACTTGCACTGTCATTTTCAACTCTTTTGTTCGGCAGTCTTTTTTCACCATCATCATTTTTAACACTTTTTGAGTGTTGCGAAAGATCGTTGTTTTGCTGGTTTTTGCAACACTTACATACATATTCGTGAACGGCACTTCGCCTATCAGAGTTGTTATTTGAGCACCTTCATATCTGTCTCCGCTGAGCGGAGTCCGCTCCCCGAACCCTTCCGCTCCTTGCCTTTTGCTTATATTACGCTTGCCGTTCTCGCATCGATCCTGGGTTAACGTTCAGTATGTTTCTCGCCCTAGTCTGTGTTGCGTTGATATCGTTACTAACGACTCGTTAGTGGCGCCTGGCTTCTGCCCAAGCTCCATTCTTCAGAGTCTCAATGATTGGTTACTGCGGCTCGCCCAGCTTTACTTTGCGCCCCCCCCCTCGAAATGAGTGACACTTCTGCCATCTATTCTCGTCGATTTGCTGACGAACGCATAGATTCGAGTCGCTCTACGCGGCGTAGACTACGCCTGCTTGTAATACCAGCCACTCGTGTAGTTCCTGGAAAACCGATGATATAGACCGATGATAGCAAAACTTGCTCTACGCGGCTCGAACCTCAGCCAGCTTCCCTGGCTAAAGTTCAGGAATGTGATCCACATATTGTATACACAGCCACGCCGCACCTACGGTATTATGTGGCGAGCTCATCTCGGCAGTCGCGATCTCTAGACGGGGCAGCTGTGGGTGCTCGGCAAAGCAGGAGGCATAAGAATCCCCGCGATTGGGTGGAACAGGTGTATAGTATCTACGAGATAAAGTTCGTCCGTACGCTATGGGACCCACGTGGTATGCGGATATGTACATGTCCTATGTGTTGCCAGTCTAGGCAATGTTATCATGTTTGCCTCGTTAGCAGAGCAGAAAATGACAATGAGGAGGGGACTTCTCCGGCGATGGTCTCTGAGATTGCTTCTCTGGTCTCTGGAACTTTGACTACTAGGAGTAGTCGAAGCTCTGCCGAAGTTTTTCCCAGGGAAACAGCTCGACACTCGTCTACTTCGAACCACCAAGGTACTTAAGTCTGCTCTTACGATTCGTTGACTAGGACATCTTCCTGTGATATCCTTTCCCCAGATACCTCCGCCAAAAATCGTACAGGGAAGGAAACGGCATGATAATGGGGACGTCCAACCCGTTTCAAGAAGTTCAAAGCTCTCCAGGTCCACCCTACCGACGTGGATGGACTGAAAACCACGGCAAGTAGTTCATCGAGTAATAGCATGGTTAGTAACCATTGGTTACCACGGAAAACTTCTTCAACTTCTTCGAATCCGAATTAGCGGAGGTCGGGAATTCGGAAATACAACACTTCTAGTTCATTGTAAGTCGAATGCGTATTCCACACAACCACTCGCTTGGTCACACAGATGCTACCCTTTAGAGGGCGTATACTCCGGAAGCCTTCCAGTGAAAGTCACTCAACGGTGCACGAATTAATCAAATGTCTGACCTTCTGTCTTTTTCGATGTGTGTTCCCTGCTCTAGGGATCGTGAACTCCGTGTTTCCGGCCTATTCGGTCTTGCGTTTTGCACTAATTTGCAGCTCTCAGGCGGCTCGGTCGGTTTTTCTACTCGGTTTTCTACGGGGCATGTTACTCTCTAGCACAGAGTATCTGCGAAGTTCGCAGCCTCGCAAAGGAGCGTAGAATCAGGAGAAAGTTAAGTGTTTAAAAAAGACCACTGCAGTGTTGAAAAAAACTGTTTCTGGTAGGGCTTCTTCCAACACTAGGATGTGTTGAAATAAGAAGTGTTAGGAAAAAAACTCTCTGCAATGGCAAGTGTTGAAATTGCTGCTTAAGTGTTGGCACGAACCACCCTTGTGATGAAATTCTCCGTGTGTTAAGAATGATGGTGTTGAAAATAATTGGTCACCCACTTTTTATCCGGCGGATGAACGAGGATGAGGCCGAGGTTAAGGGAATGGTGAATAGCGAAGGAGAAACATGGAAGAGGAACCGAAGACTGGGAGCACCTGCATTCAATGCGGTGCACTGCGATGCAATGCTCCCAAAGATAGCACATGTTGCATCAAAACTGGTAGGATGGTCGAACGATTGTGCATGCTGTGAATAGTACTGCTGCCTTATAGTTGCTGCTTTCGTCAGGCAAAAGAAATTAAGGCCTTATCTCGCGATCGAGAGGGCCGAATCCTTTGCAAACCTGAAGAATGGATTCCGCGCTGTTCACTGGACATTCTATGCGTCACGACGTTTGGAATCGACTTGAACTTTCTTGGTGGAGATGGTACGGAATTCAACTTCGTCTCGTTTAGGGCTACTGCGTGAATAACTCTGTAGGTGAGGCAGCTAATGGCAAATCACAGGATGTCCAGAACACTATTAACGGCTATCTCGAAGGCGTGTCACTCGGTCTGGAGCGGGCCGCTTTTCCTCTCTCTACTCGCAACATCTTTCCATTCAACCTCGACCCCGCAGTGAAAAATGTAGGGCATGAGATCATCGCCATACTAATTCCACTGATTCGCCTCTTCTGTCAGTACCATAAGTATGCCAAGCTACTACACGAACATTGCGGTGATATCATCCGTGCAAGAAAAGAGGACAGGAAGTTGGCGAAGTCTGGTGAAAAGCCGGATCTGCTGGATAAAATGCTGGCCCTTCCGGAGAACGACCTCATCGGAAACCTATCTACGTGAGGGCATTTCCCCGTGCATTTGCGGCCCGATGTGGTATTGGCGATAGATCTTCAACGTCCTCAGATTCTTGATAGCGGGTAGTGACACTGCCTCGGTAACTGTATCTTGGGCGCTCTACTACTTCTGCCTCTATCCCGATGCACAGCGCAGGGCGAGGGCTGAGGTTGACTCTCTGGAAGGAATAATTTCGACTACAAAGGAAGATACTGAACGCTTACCTTTCCTGCAATGCTGCGTTTTGGAGACATTGAGAGTACTGCGCAATATTCGCAAGGCTTCCGTAGGGCTGAGTCTTGTTGTATGCAGCTCCAACCTCCGTTCGGTGTTATGGCGCTCTCCAATACCGAGGCTACAAGCGTCGCAGACGTAGAGTTTCCCGCCCGCACGTCATTCCTCCTGCTCCTTCGGAAGGCGATGTCCCAACCCGTACATGGTGGAACATATTTCAGGCAAGGATCTGTTCTGCAGGATCAGAGCGGCGATTTCATTATGTTTTAGGCCTGAACTGTGGTTTGGGGATGATGGGAAAACCGTGGATGCGAGTCGCGTCAGCCATCATCTTGCCTTTGGGGCAGTATTGGCATAAACGTGGAAAAATAGATTATTTTTTTCTTTCTGGTAATTTTTTTGTTGAAATAGGAAAATAGCGGAAAATAGTGTTTTTCTGAAATTCCTTCGGCTACATCCGAAGCTTCTTCATGCGTACCCCGGCAGGTTTCGCCAGCGATCTTGTTCAGAAAGCGCGCCCGAGAACCTCCGGACGCTCCGTATTCTACATCGGTACTCTCTCGATATCGGAAGCAGCACTTTTAAATCAGAAGCTTCGATTGAATTCAACTCGAACCTCAATACCCGGATCAGGCGGCCATCAGTAGGGAAAAGAGATAGAGTCAATAAGCGGCTACAGATGATCGAACCGCTGTAAGGTACCAGGTGCCGAAAAATTGGAAATTTACTAGTATGCCGCTGATAAGAGTATCGTTGTAGTTAAGACAAAGGAGAATTTTAGGAGAAGATTCGATAAGGAGTATGATCAGGCGTCACACAGTGTGACGTCTGATCAGCGTGACTCACACTTGACACACTTTGTGTGAGTCACACTTGCGCATGCGTGCACGTGACACGGCATCCAATGGGTCTCTTGCTACAGAGAGAACAGAGGCGAAGGGCGACCACAGTTGTAACGTGCATTCTGCTTAGCAGCCGAAAATTTCGTCGTTCAACCCTAATAAACAGTGGTGAATTGCGGCGGAAAGAAAAGGCGGGAAAACGCGAAAAGGAAAAATAGGACGACCTTTATGCCAACACTGCTTTGGGGGCGGTCCGCGTTATTGTCCCGGGCGATACCTGGCCATTCGAGAGGTGACAGTTATCTTGGCTACATTGTTGGCAGAATTTGAAGATATATCCGCTGCTGCCCCGCTGAACATGGTGAAACGAGGTTATAGGTTTACTTTCTTGCCACAGAAGCTCTATTTGGCTTTCGTTCCACGACAATCTTGATTGGCATTATTTTGCCCGGTGAAGTCTCTTCAGAAAGACTCTTGTTACAAGAGTCTCGTACGTAGTCTGGGTGCATATAATGGACGCTCTGAGCGTTACGCTTACCAAACCTTTTTTATCACTTGGCTGCGGCGCGATGTATCGCACCATATTCAACGATAGGATGCAGTTTCCCCTAGCCGAGATTCTCGGCTCGAGAAAGGGTACTTCTCGTGGTTTGCGAGTTGGGTGTTCGGAGGGAGAGTCCATATCGCGAGTGTCTCGTCACTACACACCGTCAAACAGTGACTGTCTTCGCTATTTGCTTTGTCGAGTTGTGAAGTCAGAGTGATACGTTTTAACTCAGTATCGATCGGCTCATGCATAGTAACGCGTCGGTATGGACACCCGTTGTAGAACAGCATGCATGCATGGCATACACGTACGGGTTACCCGGATCTGAAGCTGATCCGACATTCTAGCTGATACGCATGGAGATGTATTACATCTCCATGCGTATCAGCTAGAATGTGGCAGAGATCGAAGAGGCGCACGGTAGGCCATGGTAAGAAGCCTAGTAGTGGGACATCTCCCTGAGAAGATCACTATTTCACTTCCGATGGGGCCAGGGTGCACCTACGTTCACAGGACCCCCAAGCTCGCGAATCGATTCTTTCTTCTTCGTAATCTTCTTCTCCTTCTTCTTGAGACCACGAAGATACATGACTGCTAAAATTGACAAGGTTGCCGTAACCACTATTGTAGTATGTAATCGACCCTGGCGGGTGAGATTCCTCCAAACTGTCGACCATGTGACAGCGAAGCGGCCCAGTGTGGACACAGCAGAATCCATGGGAATGCAAAAGCTGGCACACGGAGCTATCCCTGGCAGACTGTCACTAACAGTTATGATAGCAGACGACTAAACACAGACGCCGGTGTTTCGTCGTCACATCTGCGTATGAACAATTGAGAGAAACTGTACTGGAGGTACTGTAGCTCCGCACAGTATCGTTACCTGAGACTGAGCCCACAGATTGAGAGGACTCCTAACCTGAGCTGCCTGAGCAGCTAGTTAATGATGTTATTGGTGTAATCGTAGATGTTATAGGAACAGAATCTTTCCTATGGACGAACAACACCGTGGCGAGGAACGCACGCGAATCGAGTGAGCCGAGATTGCTGGAAACTACTCGTGCTCATTCTCAGCCTCTACGACCTCAAATACCCATGCTCCTACCGAGGCTTCCCTGCTACCAAGACCCAATGCGGCCGTTCAGGTCCCTGAGGTGACCGGATCCGCCCTTTTCGTATCACGAGTCGTGATTCACGACGACAACCATTCTTTTGTACCACAGATTGTGCGGCGTCCGCACAAGGACGATTGTATCCAACCCCTAATCCAGTGCGGCACTGGCAGTGCCTTCTGATTTCCATGTGCATTGTTCGTGTATTCTTCCGCCTCCGAGCGGCTCGGACCGAGCCGTCCCCCTCATGAGTCAAACACACCAACTTTCAGCACACCACCGTGTTGCTAGTACGTTTTATTGCGAAGCGAGCGGAGCGTATACTGTGCAATATAATGGCAAAGACCTCGATTGCTGCTGCGTACCGATGGTACGGTACCCTCAATCCCAAACTTGCTATGCACACTTGCTCGTTGTGTCAGTACAGTGTGGCCTGTAGCTACTGGCTATTCATCGAATGATGAACCGGACTCGAGAGGAGTTTAGGAAAAACGTGTATTCAGTATCGTGAGGAGGACAGCACCCGATAGCCGGGACGATTGGCCGCACATTGTGCGCACAACCGCAAATGCGAACAAAGACCAAAGTGCGTAGCAGCAATGGAGGTAGTTATCACTATAGTGTGTGTGAGTTTATAGTCCAACGCCGGTTCTTCCGGCTTAGTTAGACTCGAAGCCGTGCTCGTGCTTAGTCGGGGGCTCTGTGTAGCGTTGATAAGCAGTGCAATGATTGCATTCACTATAGTGCAACTGCCACTTCCATGGTCTTAGCTTAAAACTCTTACGGGAAGGGCTTACGCTGACGAAGGTTGGAGGTCTCATCGCTTCTCACTCTGTGCGTTCGTGCGTTGGGAATTATTTCTCCACGACTATTGGGATTCAGCTAGCTTACATCGTTGTAAAGCGCATGGTTCGTCTTTTCCATAAAAATTACAGCATCGGTCTCATTCGCGTTCTACCAGTCAAAAGCTTCGCCAAGATTTACTACTACCATGCACAACTACACAAAGTCAAGTCCGGCAAGGGTTTCGTGCGTCCATTACACTGGAATACTGGGCGTGCGTCAGACTCATGAGCTTTCAGTTTTCTCAGATGCCAGAATCCAGCCTCTCTGTTAACCATCGGGAAACTCAAGTCAATGGTTTAGTGGAATCCTGAGATTCTGCCAATAATAACACTAATAAAGTCATCAACTAGCGTGAGGCTAGGCTTAGGAGCCATAGTTGTGCACTTGCACAACTACATCTCCCTCCCCTAAGAGACGGAAGCGTACAGTGACAATAAAAACAATAAAAGAAAGCTAAGAAGTGGAATCATCATTTACAACAACAGTATTATCATCATCGTCATCATCGTCGATATTAAAACGAGCATCTCTGAGGACTTTAGCTACATCACATACGTGAGGACAGGATCAAACGATAGAAAAGGAAACACAGCTTTGAGTCTTTTCCTTCTCTTCACAGGATAAAAGTAACTATCACTCATGAAAAGTTTACTGCTATTAATGAAAAACTCATTCTGCTTAACACCTTCTGACATCGCAGTAGTAGCAATACAATACCACTCATTCTGAGAAATAGTGTGAACAATGGGATCAGCAGCAACAGCAAAGGTCGGTTTATCAGGCAAGAATAATAGTACTGAATCGAAATTAATACAGTCTCTATTCTCAGGATGAACAACTTTGAGAACTTTGGGTTCAATATTATCAACATGACCCATAATAGTACCACTATCATCATCGTCCATAGTTCCCATCGCATCTTTGTCGCAGACCAGATTATCACATTCGCTATCCTCGGATACCAGATGTACAACTTGTTCAGAGCCAATCTTGCCAATACTGGTCACAGTGAACGGTGTCGAGCCAGCAATTAAAGCAGCAGCAGTGGTAGTAATAATAACATCACCCACAGGTCTTTCCTGGGAACCCATCCTATCGCGCACATCCTTAATGGAAACGTTGGCAGAACGATACAACTGGGGACGAGTATCTTCAATACTCTCCATATAATCGCACCAAGTCAATATATCAGCAACAGTCGTCTTCTCATCAGTGAGCATCTCTTCGCACTTCTCAGCAAATTCTTCATCACTAACATATCGTAAAAGGTAAACATTCTCTACACCGAAAGCTTGAGCAATCTGCAAGCCCGCAGGGTTCACCGAGGAATCGGAAGACGGGTTCTCCACCATGTTAACCATCGGGAAACTCAAGTCAATGGTTTAGTGGAATCCTGAGATTCTGCCAATAATAACACTAATAAAGTCATCAACTAGCGTGAGGCTAGGCTTAGGAGCCATAGTTGTGCACTTGCACAACTACACTCTCCCATGCTCTCATCCCGAACTTTTACGGGAAGCTCCTTCGGTATCTTATAAAATTTTGCCTCTCTATTTTAGCCGCATCAGGCGTGGTCCGCCTGCTGGAGTTTGTCAGCGGGGACATTGTGAGTCGAGACACTGCGTCCTTATGCATTCTCTCTCCGTCGCCGGCGGGTTTGCCATTCGATAGAGGCTAACATGTTCCAGGTTCTTGCGTCCCTGAAGGGTCCGACTCCTGTTCTTGGTCGGAAAGGTTATGACATTCGCGAAGCAGTTGTTCCTGGTGCAAGTGGACTTGTATTGAAGGTGGCAAACGGGTGCAAAACTCGGCGATCGTCGAACCAGTGATTGACCGCTCACTCTGGATAATTACTCTGGCGATTACTCTCTTGACCAGATTATTGCTCGGCTCCTTGGCCTGTGGAAAGGAGGCCGTGTAATCAGAAGGCTTCTCCTCAATGCGAACCATGTAAGAATTTGGCGATAGGCAAATCGCCTAAGGCAATTCGCTGCCTAGAAATCGCCCGCGTCAAAATTTCTGCCGTAATCGACTGTGAGGTCGAACCGAAGCGCAAATCGCCGTGTCCAGCCACCCCATCTATCGAGCTCGCTCATTAGTGTTTCTATTCAGCCAGAGGTACTCCGGCAGCTGGCATTGCAGGTCGATCACCGGACGCCATCCGTGACGATGCCCATTCACCGCCTTGGTGAGTTTGTCAGGCTGAGATGCATTCAACTGCAATTGCAAACATCGAATTCACTCAGTTCTTGTCGACTCGAGTCGCTGCTACCTAGTACATTTTCCTTCCAGATGACGATAGTTTCGAGGCTGCTCAGAGGCATGCTCAAGACGAACAGAAAAAGCTAGAGCAGGTGAGTCTGGAGAGACCCATTGAGACTCTCTGCTAGAGATTATCGCCTGCCCATGACAGTGATGATTATCATAAGGCGCAATCTGAGATGGCTCATCAAGTCATCCGCTTAGACCGAGGTTAGAGGCTCTACCCGAATGCGCTCCTCGCTTGGCACTTTAGAGCGGCTGGAAACGTGCGTTCTCGATTGGGAGCTCCTCGTTTTTCTTCAACAGAATGCGACACAGTACTTCGATGAGTTGGAGGGTAGTCGGCATCCCTACCGAACAGTTGAAGACTATCATAGAGCATATATTTCAAAGAGACAGATGCCTACAAATGTCATCAAGGTGAGTGGAGCTGCCTGGTACTTCTGAACTGTGTTTTCCATCCGACATTCAGCGTGTCCTTCGGGCAATCTCGGAGATGAACCCCACCCTCAAGACTATAGAGTGTATGCTCCCTCACAATGAGATCATTATTATGGCGCAAGCGAGTTCAAAAAGGTTTGCCGAAAGCAAGCCTCGTTCCATGCTTGATGGAGTTCCATTCGTGGTCAAGGGTGACCTACGAGTAAGTACCCACTCGCATCACGGCCTATCTGCTATCGGACGAGCCTTTTCAGGTTAAAGGCCTCCCTAACCTGCACGGTACAAACCCGAAGAACCCTCTCCCAGGCACCATCGGCTCGGTATGCAGATCCTCGAAGCATCGCTGGACCCACGAGTTGGTCAGCGATGCCAGTCACAGTGTCGTCTGAGGCTTGCCCACTTCAGGATGTTAACGACCCTGTGGTTCAAGCTCTTCTCGATGCCGGAGCGATCCTCCTGGGAACGGCAACTATGCATGAGTATGGGACCTCGCCTCTTGGATATAACAGTACCCCGCTGATGAAATTAACCTGTGTCTGCAACGCTCCTAATTGTCCTTAGAATGGTATGAAGGCCCTGTGAACGCTTTCGACGTATCACGCTATTCTGGGGGTAGCTCCAGTGGTAGTGCAACAATCGTGGCTTCCGGCATTGTAAGTGACGGCGTTTGCGGCGTCTATAGACCACCATCTGATCCTCTGAGTTTGTTCCGGTCTCATCGGAATCTCCAGTACCGGGTATGCAGTCCGGGCGATATGGAATGAGTCGGCCTCACCAGCTCTGCTGATTACAGACGAGCCCTGGCTAATTCAGCAGCCCTAGTTTTGGGCGATCGTTACCTTTTGCTTCAGGTGCCGTTCGCTATCGGGCTAGATGGCGGTGGATCTATCCGAATACCATCATCATGGTCTGGAGTGGTTGGCCTCGCGCCCACCTTTGGCCGGGTAAACTTATCTGACAGCCATAGGCCACTGGCATTCTTCTCGTCTGGCACAGGTCAATATTGAGACTACTGGGACTCCTGTTTCGACTGTCACTCACTGTGGCCCCATTGCAGCAACAGTGGCTGATGCAGCGCACGTCCTCAGAGTTATAGGCAAGACCGAGCACCAAGGTATGATGAAAACATACTCCTCAGTGATCGTGCATTGCGACGGCGGCCCTAGTTTCAGTAGACTTGCCGCTGGCGAAAGACTACCGAGAAATTGTTATGACTCATCTCGATGAATGATTATACTGTAGGACTTCTAGTCAGGCAGACGACCCAGAGACGTTTACATGCATCGCAGCCGTCTGTTCTCATCAGGAACTCATGTCTATGACTGCCTGTATGGATCGAGAGGCAGGCCCCCAGTGCATCTACATGCGCTGGCAGCGCCTCCGCGGAAGAACCGTATAATCAAAGTTGGAGTGTTCCAAGACTGGGTCCAGCACAGTGACCCGGAAATATATACTGTAAGCGGGCGTAGGAGATTTTTCACGGGGCATCTCTATTCGTCAGGCATATAAGGAGACACTGGAGAAACTAAACTGGGAGGTTCATCACTTCACTCTGCCAAACATGAATGCACAAGCTGTATCACACTGTAATTAGTCTGAATCGAGTATCGGTAGACCACCGATCGTAATGTGAGCACTAAGCACGGCAAGGAAATCAATCGAGATCCAATTCCTCTGGATTCTTCCGTGCGTGATATGTACGTCGTGCTCCTTCCCGGACCCGCAGGTTCATAGTATGGACCAGTTGTTTATGCTAATCGCATTGCTGTGACAAGAGTCGTACTGATTGTTGGAGCTGATTTCATTCTCGAGAGATTCCTTCCTTCGCAGCTCTCGCCATCACTTGCGAATTTAGCAAGACGATAAATCACGAGGACATCGGTAGGCTACAGCCGGGTACCCAGGTAAGGGGCGGCACAGTAGTCGGATTTAACCGTCAGATCTGCAACAGATTCAACTTGGCTTCGGAAGAGACATCAGCGCAGTCGAGGCACTTGCGATCCAACGGCTGAAGGGCTGGTCTTTGGAACAATGGTGAGCGTCGGCCGTTCTTGTTCTTTCTCATGATGAGAGTAGCTACCCGAACTGAACCGATATTCGGCTCGAACTCAGGAATTCGGTATTCGAGAACGTTGATGCTGTTTGTACACCAACACTTCCCTTGACGTCCATACCGATTCCAAAAAATGCCAAATCTCATGGTAGGAGATAAAGATGGGATGATGTTGATAAAATTATCAACAGTGAGAGTCGAGTCTATCTCAATGTAGGTGTTTTCTATCCACAACTCGGTTTTCGTATGATGCGTTATGTCTGGCCAACCAACTTGCTAGGCTTCCCTTCTATCAGTGTTCCAGTAGGATATGACGCTCATGGCATGCCGATCGGCTTCCAGGTAAGATATGGGCTGGTGACGCTCCAACGTGTACATGATCGAATCAGATCATTTGCCCGCATTGGAAGGACGATGAATGTTTGTATCTCGCCATGGAAGTGGAAAAGGCTACCATAGAGAACCGCAGAAAACCTATCAGATACTGGAGAGACCTGCTAGGTTAGGAATCCTAACTTGGGATATGCTCGAATTTCGGCTGCTATAAAGATGCTACAGGATCTTCTACACATGCAGTTGCAGCTAGAATAGGCTAGCACTGCCAAGATCTAAAGTGAAGCTCATCGGCAACAGTTTTCGCATTTTTTGTGATCCCCATTCCGATCGTAAGGTGGTGTCCGCTTACCTCTCATTAGCACCATCATATCCATACTTCAAGCTTCACAGTCTGAGGTTTATGTTGTGTCAATATGATTAACACAATGCATATGTCTCTAGGAACGAAAGACAGCCTGTCTTAGACAGGTTATTGTATTGTAACCATGATTGGCTCACGGATGACCTGAGGAGTCCTCAGTGATGAGGACCCAGTGCATGAGTTACTGAGTACTTCTCAGGTTGCGACGATAACTAATAACATGACTTGAGGAATGAAACGGTGCGAAAACATTCTAAATCGGAACTAAACGGCAGGCTCCTGGAGCCTGGCTCCAGTTCTATGCCACGGTGGCGTGCCATAGTTCTGTGGGTTAGCGCTGTTGTCCAATCTAGTATGCACTCATTCGCAGTATTGGTCTCACGGGTGAACTGCGAGAGACGTGATACTCGAGTGGACCACTCGGAGTGGTCCATCGTGAGTGTCAACAGCTTGAGATTAAAGTGCAAAAAAAGTCCTGCAGACAACGAAATCGAACATCCCATTTGCGAAGTTGAATTTCCCAGCGCCGCGAAATTGAAGGTTCCAAGGATCGTCCACGAATATTGGATGTTCGAATGTGAAGTTGGAGTTCCTTGTTGCGAAGTTGAACTTACGAAGGGCCAACGTGCGGATGCGAAAGGCCCACCTGAAAATTGAATCTTCCACGTGCGGAATACATATTCCCGTTTCAGATTCGACCATCCAGCTTCGATCGCATCGACGAACTCGATGGTTCCGTTGGAGCCGAACCAGATGCTGGTAAGGTGTAGTCGACAGAATCTCCTAAAGCCCACAAAGTCCCTCAGCCTGATCAGTACTCGCGTGGCGAACCATTTACGATAGATCGCTGGCCGCTGGCGGGCTTCTATGGTCGGGCAACGCGTGCGGACACTCTCCTTGGGCCGGGCCGCAAAGACCAGGGCTCAGATGATCTGAGACAGATCCCGGTTCCCACAAGCGCGTAAATGGATGAGCATTCACCCGTTAGCCTCATTGCTAGAGGACCTCTGGTTCACGTCCCAGCGCCGGGGAGGAAGGGAGCCGGGTAATAGCTGACCTCATTAGACTGCTCTTCCTGGACTAGTAACCAGTGAATCAAACTCCTTACAACACATTTTATTGATGAGAGGGACGGTAAACCCCAGAGCGCGGTGTGAAACCGGACTCCCTTGCGAAAGACAAAACCAACCGGCACCCGCTTGTTGGTCAAAACCACCGAGCCATCCGTGTATACCGCATTGTGAGAGTGCATAGCTTAGCATACTGCAAGGCCTGCTCCTGCTCCGCGATAACCGTACCGAGACGAAGTTGAATAGGGAGAGCTCGCCATTGCTGGACCCTCACCAGTCTCCGGGTGGAGACCCTCAACCTTCAGAGGTCGGCTAAGAGCTAGCCCATCTCCAAGTAGGGCAAGTCGTTGAGCGGTAGGGCCAGCTTATTCCACATGTGCAGAGGTTAATCCTGCGGCGATGACAGGTGCGGAGTTGGAGGCATTTCGTGGGGCTCTAAGGGCTATTCGCGCCGCCGTAGCTGCTACGGCGTAGCAGGATCTTTTTTGTACTGAGAGACGTGGCGACTATACCACATACAGGACGGTGTATAAGGAAAGCTTCGAGAAGACACATCTCATTGTCATCGAAACGATGGTCGTACAATCAACTGATGGCTAATCAATCATTGCCTTCAAGACGATGGGCCAAGCCCTGCGCTGGCAGTGCTATGGTGGCTGTCTCCGGCGGTAACTGGTCGCGTCAATGTCATCATGGCGTGGCTTTTCCAGACCCAATACAGGGTTCAGAGTATTGAATCAATACCCCAGCTACGGCGGTCACTCAGTCCAGAGGTGGGGTCATCACTTTTCAAGGAGAGAGTGTAACAAAGATAACTTTCTCCAAGGAGAGAATCAAGATTGTCGTGAGAGGTGGATCAAGAATCTTGGCACATGAAGAACTCCTACCGTAGGACTCAGTCCTACGTCCAACAAAAGGCATATACGATCACTTTTACGCTGTGACAGCCAGAATGTCCGACGCGCCATGGATTTCGTAGGAGTGCTTGCGTACGAGTGCGTTGTGTCGGCGAGAAAGCGGCTCTCTTTCGCAGTCGGAGCTTCGCGGTTTCAAACTACAGCAAATGTCGAGAACGACATTCGGTAGGGCGTTCCATCGCCTCGCCACGAGCGGTGGCCCACAGTCTCACGGTCAAATCAAATCACTGCCCATGTAGTCACCAGAGACCGCACCGAGGCGCCGACGAACGCATGAGAGGCTGCCTTCCAAGGGCACTGGGGACAGCATGGCCGGCGCCATATTTTAAGCCACATTAGACATGAATAGCTCTATGACTCGGCTCTGACTCCGATCAGGCCGTCTGATGCACTTGGACCACCAAATGCTGTCCTTTCCTATCTGTTAAATAAGCAGCGTAATTTCCCGAAGTCGCTCGAGGACCAACCTTCTCCGGAGACAGTCCCGGGCAACACCACGTGCTCCCCTGGTGCGTCGATTGCGCTAGAACTGCCGCAGTCACAACCCGCTTCGATTTCTTTCAGCCTGAGAAAAATATCTCTGGGAAGGGCTGTTCCATCGAGCTTCTTATGAAGGCTTTCCGCAGGAGTAGCTCGTGTGCCGCTGTGCGTCTAACTCGTCGACCAGCTCCTTTTGGTTCTGCCCTCTCCGTATGGCCCACATGCTGACGTCGCTGATCTCAGTCCTACTCTTCGCCCTGACGAACGCCCAGTTGCCTGGTTTATATGCCCCTGAACCCGCACCAGGCTTTCTGCTGCTCATAAAAGTGAACGAGGGAAGATCCGTGACTGTGATCTACAGGTGCGACGTCAACAGTGACACGGACCTCTTCGCCGGGCCATATCTTCTGAGCCCGGCATCTGCACCGAACGAGTACTCTCTTGTCTCTGGAACTGTGATTGAAGTCGCCGACGCCGTCACACTCATCAGAGGTAACTGTCCCTATGTGGATATCGCCGATGATGACCTCGGCATCCTCAACTTCGACGGATCTACTCTAAGGGTCACCGTGCAGGGTAACCAGAAGTCCTTGACAAGGCAGTACGCCCTCCCACAATACGGTTACCGTACTGCGGAGTTGGACATCGAGTTGAAGCTCTTCGACGGTGTGCACGGGACGATGATTTTTGTATGCGGAGCGAATAAGGCTTCCAGAGTCACTGTAGGCTACGACTACAATTCCCATACTAGTCAGTATGACGTGGCGGAAACTTCTGCCCGCAGAAACGATGAGACCAACTTTGCGAAGCTCAGCGACAGCTTGCGAGCTGTTTGCGGTGTAACTCTGTCGTCCAAACGACTTGAAAAGCGTGGGATTTTCTTCCCCCACGACGGCAGAGGTGGAGTTCAGAGGCCAACGTATCACGCTTCATGAGGAGAAAATAGACACCGGTGAAATTATAGCCGTATTGGTTATATTCTCGATCTTTCGTGTTTTTCGTTAGCTGTCCATTATATTAGTACTGAACAGCTCTGCCACGCTATACTGCATAGTCAACTCAATGTTCGTTGCATTGTAACGATCACACTGTGGTCAGCACAGTGTGAAGTTGCACGCATTGTTGTTTGAATCGGTTATGAGCATGATCTAGTTGGTGCTACAGCGCATCTTTCGAAGCTCAAAAAATTTTGACATAAATTTCACTGTCAAATACGATTTCGTTACTTTGACATTCTCGTTCTCATAACAATCTCGTCAAAGGCAACAGTTTCACGGCTAGTGTCGCTTAGTGTCACCTGCTGCGACAGGCTGACTCGCTTCAGATTTCGAGGCGCTTGTGTTCTGGTTCAATGAGATACAAGCAGGCACAGACATCTGAGCGGCGTCAGTGATCGCTCATGATGCGCTTCAAAGTGTCACGTGCTCGGTTGTTGGGACCCTCTACCCTTGCTGATTCGTCAATGCCGCAAATCCGCACGCAGGACTACGTGGCTTGGACAAGTTAAACGGCTCAATGTGAGCCGTTCAGTTCGAGCGCCGCCCGTAGCGGCAGGCATGGCATCAGCTCGTCAACTCAAATTGAGTCAGTCATCCACCCAGAACGCGCCGAGTAACTCGGCCCGAGTTGAACTCGGCGAGTTCTACGAACTCCCACGCTTACAATGCCGAGGAGATGATCGAGTCCGCAGGCCTGCAGCGATGTCCAAGATCAAAATCGAATAACTATGTGGGTGGTCCGGCGGGTTCACGGCCAGAGGCCGTCGTATCGAGAAAAGAAGGTTTGTACCTGCTGTGCTACACGGTTCTCGATGATGCCGAGCTCGGAGATGTCACCTGCGACTGACAGGCCATTACCGCGAGCCACGCATTCTTGACTACTTCGGCCCCGACAGCCCAGAGTCTGGGCCCCAGACGGATTGTATCCCCTCTTCAACGTCAGACTATTCCTTCCTTCTCACGGGCGAAGATCCTCCACCCGGAGCCTGCGAAAACGAATGATGACGATGCCGATTTGATTCGGCGCCGGGACAGCTCCGGTGGCGCGATTTCCTGTGTGAAGTGTACGCAGAGACAAGTCGAATAACCAGAATCCTCCCAACGAGCAGAAGCCCATCGATTCTTCCGCTGCCCGTCTACGCTACACCCTTCAGCTGCAATTCACCTTCGATTCCTGACGAGCTCTTGATGGGGTGCCCGACAGTCTCCGGGTCCGGGAGACAGTCCAGTGACCACACTTCCAACTTCATCGATCACGTAATGCACGTACGTTACGTGACGTAGATTCTCTACTTGCTTTTACTTGCCTTTTCTTAGTGATGACGCTCATCCTACCCTCGTTGATTTCTGTTCTACTTCTCGCTTCGGCGAACGCCAAATAAGCTGATAAATTTGATGCCCGCGCTTCGAATGGCTTCCACGCTCGTCTCCGTTGACGAGAACGACACGGTCCATCTGTTCCACAGGTGCTTCCTTTCAACCCAAGACCCCATCTTTCGCGCTGGGCCGTACGGTCTACGTGCCGGGTCTACTGCTGGTGTGTACGACATAGATTATGACGGAACTGCTGGTGGTATCGACAGCCTGCATGCTCGCATCCAGGAGCGCTGCCCTGACGCTGGAATCGTCGACAGTGACTTCCGCAGCATCACGTACGCCTCGCGCGACACCCTCATCCTCAGTATGTCAAATGAGACGATAACCGCTGCGAGGGTTGACACCAATTACGAAATTTGGTATCACTATATCTTCGGTGACGTCGAGCTCGAGTTCTACGTGCGTGCTCGGTCGGAAGTTCATGTGAGGGCAACCTGCGGAGTGACTTCACCGCGTCGAGTTGAGGCTTTTCTATGCCTCACCACGGAAGGCGTCCCGTACCCAGAGTTCGGTATCCATCCGTGGTTTCGTCAAGCCTTTAACGACTTCAAGACAGCAATGCAAAGTGAATGCGATATAGCCCTGGCACCGGGGGACCTTGAACGCGTGATCTTTGCAACCAAAGAACGGTGCTCGCCCAATTCAGAGGTGAATCTGTGGCTCTGAGGGTGGTATAAACAACTTTTCATCACTACGGTGCTTCACAAATCTCCTCTCGTTTGCCTTTCTCTAATGCTTCGGGCCTTCGGCGCCCTGCGCTGCTTTGTCACTACGATTTCGTCTAAGTACGCCACGTTGCCTGGCCGTTTTGAACACTGGAGCATTTCACCATGGGTCATCAGTAAAGCGCATCTCGGAACCCCGGGTGCTTAACCATGTGTTTAACTATCAATTCAGATTTTGTAACTTCGACATTCTTGTTCTCACAACAACTTCGTCAATAGTAACAACCCTGTGGGTGCTCCGATGGGTCCATCTATTTTCAACAAAGATTTCACCATTGCAGCTGGCTTGTCTTGTTTATAGTTCGAGTTTATCATTCATAGGAACATCTCAGCAGTGACACCACGAAGTCGAGCTGACGTAATACTTACGCTAGGCAAAAAGAAGCACAGAGAGAAGACAAGAGAGAATCATTGGAGACAGCAGCCGTTATATTGCCGAGTTGGTTGGGTCAGACTTCACCGTGGAGTCCTATTGAGACGCACAATGTACACCACAAGCACTGGGAGCATGAATAAGGTCGATGAGCCAATGAGATATTTATTTTCAACTATTCAACCATCTCCCTCATTCACTCGTATTCACGTTGTTTATTGGTTCTGTACTTCTAGAGTCTGACGAGTTTAATGGGCTGACACCTGCCGCTAGCTGAGGCCGACAGAGTTGTGTATTGCCAAACACAGGATAGGGGACGAGCAAGGTGAGCTAACGACTTGAACGGCTCGAACTGTCGTACCTCCAAGCGCACGTGCTTTCCAATTCATATCGTAAAGTACTTTATCGCGATCTTATTGTGTGGCATCACACTATAGAGGATTCACCCGTTGAAGAGAGGATATCCCGAACGCGGCGCCGAACGCACACGACGTCCTACTTGTAAACGCAACCATCGTATACTGATGATGAAACCTTATGGTATGATTAATTACGTCACAATTGCCGTCCTTCTTCGCCTCCCTCTTGGTCCCACCAACAGCGGAGCGAAGCTGTCATCTTTTTTATCCGATTTTCCGACACCCCAACCCGCCACGTATGAAAGACACTTTGCATGAGTATTTTATCCGTTGAGCTCCGAACCTTGATGTGATCGAGGACCTGTGGCAGACCATTACCGCGCGCCACGAAATTCTGCACTACCTTGGCCCAGACTGTCCAGACCTTCCCGAGGCGGATCTGGCGAAATGCGAAATGCGGTATACACGGATGGCTCGGTGGTTTTGACCAACAAGCGGGTGCCGGTTTGGTTTTGTCTTTCGCAAGGGAGTCCGGTTTCACACCGCGCTCTGGGGTTTACCGTCCCTCTCATCAATAAAATGTGTTGTAAGGAGTTTGATTCACTGGTTACTAGTCCAGGAAGAGCAGTCTAATGAGGTCAGCTATTACCCGGCTCCCTTCCTCCCCGGCGCTGGGACGTGAACCAGAGGTCCTCTAGCAATGAGGCTAACGGGTGAATGCTCATCCATTTACGCGCTTGTGGGAACCGGGATCTGTCTCAGATCATCTGAGCCCTGGTCTTTGCGGCCCGGCCCAAGGAGAGTGTCCGCACGCGTTGCCCGACCATAGAAGCCCGCCAGCGGCCAGCGATCTATCGTAAATGGTTCGCCACGCGAGTACTGATCAGGCTGAGGGACTTTGTGGGCTTTAGGAGATTCTGTCGACTACACCTTACCAGCATCTGGTTCGGCTCCAACGGAACCATCGAGTTCGTCGATGCGATCGAAGCTGGATGGTCGAACCTGAAACCGGAATATGTATTCCGCACGTGGAAGATTCAATTTTCAGGTGGGCCTTTCGCATCCGCACGTTGGCCCTTCGTAAGTTCAACTTCGCAACAAGGAACTCCAACTTCACATTCGAACATCCAATATTCGTGGATGATCCTTGGAAGCTTCAATTTCGCGGCGCTGGGAAATTCAACTTCGCAAATGGGATGTTCGATTTCGTTGTCTGCAGGACTTTTTGGACTTCAATCTCAAGCTGTTGACACTCGCGATGGACCACTCGAGTATCACGTCTCTCGCAGTTCACCCGTGAGACCAATACTGCGAATGAGTGCATACTAGATTGGACAACAGCGCTAACCCACAGAACTATGGCACGCCACCGTGGCATAGAACTGGAGCCAGGCTCCAGGAGCCTGCCGTTTAGTTCCGATTTAGAATGTTTTCGCACCGTTTCATTCCTCAAGTCATGTTATTAGTTATCGTCGCAACCTGAGAAGTACTCAGTAACTCATGCACTGGGTCCTCATCACTGAGGACTCCTCAGGTCATCCGTGAGCCAATCATGGTTACAATACAATAACCTGTCTAAGACAGGCTGTCTTTCGTTCCTAGAGACATATGCATTGTGTTAATTATATTGACACAACATAAACCTCAGACTGTGAAGCTTGAAGTATGGATATGATGGTGCTAATGAGAGGTAAGCGGACACCACCTTACGATCGGAATGGGGATCACAAAAAATGCAAAAACTGTTGCCGATGAGCTTCACTTTAGATCTTGGCAGTGCTAGCCTATTCTAGCTGCAACTGCATGTGTAGAAGATCCTGTAGCATCTTTATAGCAGCCGAAATTCGAGCATATCCCAAGTTAGGATTCCTAACCTAGCAGGTCTCTCCAGTATCTGATAGGTTTTCTGCGGTTCTCTATGGTAGCCTTTTCCACTTCCATGGCGAGATACAAACATTCATCGTCCTTCCAATGCGGGCAAATGATCTGATTCGATCATGTACACGTTGGAGCGTCACCAGCCCATATCTTACCTGGAAGCCGATCGGCATGCCATGAGCGTCATATCCTACCGGAACACTGATAGAAGGGAAGCCTAGCAAGTTGGTTGGCCAGACATAACGCATCATACGAAAACCGAGTTGTGGATAGAAAACACCTACATTGAGATAGACTCGACTCTCACTGTTGATAATTTTATCAACATCATCCCATCTTTATCTCCTACCATGAGATTTGGCATTTTTTGGAATCGGTATGGACGTCAAGGGAAGTGTTGGTGTACAAACAGCATCAACGTTCTCGAATACCGAATTCCTGAGTTCGAGCCGAATATCGGTTCAGTTCGGGTAGCTACTCTCATCATGAGAAAGAACAAGAACGGCCGACGCTCACCATTGTTCCAAAGACCAGCCCTTCAGCCGTTGGATCGCAAGTGCCTCGACTGCGCTGATGTCTCTTCCGAAGCCAAGTTGAATCTGTTGCAGATCTGACGGTTAAATCCGACTACTGTGCCGCCCCTTACCTGGGTACCCGGCTGTAGCCTACCGATGTCCTCGTGATCTATCGTCTTGCTAAATTCGCAAGTGATGGCGAGAGCTGCGAAGAAAGGAATCTCTCGAGAATGAAATCAGCTCCAACAATCAGTACGACTCTTGTCACAGCAATGCGATTAGCATAAACAACTGGTCCATACTATGAACCTGCGGGTCCGGGAAGGAGCACGACGTACATATCACGCACGGAAGAATCCAGAGGAATTGGATCTCGATTGATTTCCTTGCCGTGCTTAGTGCTCACATTACGATCGGTGGTCTACCGATACTCGATTCAGACTAATTACAGTGTGATACAGCTTGTGCATTCATGTTTGGCAGAGTGAAGTGATGAACCTCCCAGTTTAGTTTCTCCAGTGTCTCCTTATATGCCTGACGAATAGAGATGCCCCGTGAAAAATCTCCTACGCCCGCTTACAGTATATATTTCCGGGTCACTGTGCTGGACCCAGTCTTGGAACACTCCAACTTTGATTATACGATTCTTCCGCGGAGGCGCTGCCAGCGCATGTAGATGCACTGGGGGCCTGCCTCTCGATCCATACAGGCAGTCATAGACATGAGTTCCTGATGAGAACAGACGGCTGCGATACATGTAAACGTCTCTGGGTCGTCTGCCTGACTAGAAGTCCTACAGTATAATCATTCATCGAGATGAGTCATAACAATTTCTCGGTAGTCTTTCGCCAGCGGCAAGTCTACTGAAACTAGGGCCGCCGTCGCAATGCACGATCACTGAGGAGTATGTTTTCATCATACCTTGGTGCTCGGTCTTGCCTATAACTCTGAGGACGTGCGCTGCATCAGCCACTGTTGCTGCAATGGGGCCACAGTGAGTGACAGTCGAAGCAGGAGTCCCAGTAGTCTCAATATTGACCTGTGCCAGACGAGAAGAATGCCAGTGGCCTATGGCTGTCAGATAAGTTTACCCGGCCAAAGGTGGGCGCGAGGCCAACCACTCCAGACCATGATGATGGTATTCGGATAGATCCACCACCATCTAGCCCGATAGCGAACGGCACCTGAAGCAAAAGGTAACGATCGCCCAAAACTAGGGCTGCTGAATTAGCCAGGGCTCGTCTGTAATCAGCAGAGCTGGTGAGGCCGACTCATTCCATATCGCCCGGACTGCATACCCGGTACTGGAGATTCCGATGAGACCGGAACAAACTCAGAGGATCAGATGGTGGTCTATAGACGCCGCAAACGCCGTCACTTACAATGCCGGAAGCCACGATTGTTGCACTACCACTGGAGCTACCCCCAGAATAGCGTGATACGTCGAAAGCGTTCACAGGGCCTTCATACCATTCTAAGGACAATTAGGAGCGTTGCAGACACAGGTTAATTTCATCAGCGGGGTACTGTTATATCCAAGAGGCGAGGTCCCATACTCATGCATAGTTGCCGTTCCCAGGAGGATCGCTCCGGCATCGAGAAGAGCTTGAACCACAGGGTCGTTAACGTCCTGAAATGTGCAAGCCGCAGACGACACTGTGACTGGCATCGCCGAGAAACTCGTTGGTCCAGCGATGCTTCGAGGATCTGCATACCGAGCCGATGGTGCCTGGGAGAGGGTTCTTCGGGTTCGTACCGTGCAGGTTAGGGAGGCCTGTAACCTAAAAAGGCTCGTCCGATAGCAGATAGGCCGTGATGCGAGTGGGTACTTACTCGTAGGTCACCCTTGACCACGAATGGAACTCCATCAAGCATGGAACGAGGCTTGCTTTCGGCAAACCTTTTTGAACTCGCTTGCGCCATAATAATGATCTCATTGTGAGGGAGCATACACTCTATAGTCTTGAGGGTGGGGTTCATCTCCGAGATTGCCCGAAGGACACGCTGAATGTCGGATGAAAACACAGTTCAGAAGTACCAGGCAGCTCCACTCACCTTGATGACATTTGTAGGCATCTGTCTCTTTGAAATATATGCTCTATGATAGTCTTCAACTGTTCGGTAGGGATGCCGACTACCCTCCAACTCATCGAAGTACTGTGTCGCATTCTGTTGAAGAAAAACGAGGAGCTCCCAATCGAGAACGCACGTTTCCAGCCGCTCTAAAGTGCCAAGCGAGGAGCGCATTCGGGTAGAGCCTCTAACCTCGGTCTAAGCGGATGACTTGATGAGCCATCTCAGATTGCGCCTTATGATAATCATCACTGTCATGGGCAGGCGATAATCTCTAGCAGAGAGTCTCAATGGGTCTCTCCAGACTCACCTGCTCTAGCTTTTTCTGTTCGTCTTGAGCATGCCTCTGAGCAGCCTCGAAACTATCGTCATCTGGAAGGAAAATGTACTAGGTAGCAGCGACTCGAGTCGACAAGAACTGAGTGAATTCGATGTTTGCAATTGCAGTTGAATGCATCTCAGCCTGACAAACTCACCAAGGCGGTGAATGGGCATCGTCACGGATGGCGTCCGGTGATCGACCTGCAATGCCAGCTGCCGGAGTACCTCTGGCTGAATAGAAACACTAATGAGCGAGCTCGATAGATGGGGTGGCTGGACACGGCGATTTGCGCTTCGGTTCGACCTCACAGTCGATTACGGCAGAAATTTTGACGCGGGCGATTTCTAGGCAGCGAATTGCCTTAGGCGATTTGCCTATCGCCAAATTCTTACATGGTTCGCATTGAGGAGAAGCCTTCTGATTACACGGCCTCCTTTCCACAGGCCAAGGAGCCGAGCAATAATCTGGTCAAGAGAGTAATCGCCAGAGTAATATCCAGAGTGAGCGGTCAATCACTGGTTCGACGATCGCCGAGTTTTGCACCCGTTTGCCACCTTCAATACAAGTCCACTTGCACCAGGAACAACTGCTTCGCGAATGTCATAACCTTTCCGACCAAGAACAGGAGTCGGACCCTTCAGGGACGCAAGAACCTGGAACATGTTAGCCTCTATCGAATGGCAAACCCGGCGGCGACGGAGAGAGAATGCATAAGGACGCAGTGTCTCGACTCACAATGTCCCCGCTGACAAACTCCAGCAGGCGGACCACGCCTGATGCGGCTAAAATAGAGAGGCAAAATTTTATAAGATACCGAAGGAGCTTCCCGTAAAAGTTCGGGATGAGAGCATGGGAGAGGCTGGATTCTGGCATCTGAGAAAACTGAAAGCTCATGAGTCTGACGCACGCCCAGTATTCCAGTGTAATGGACGCACGAAACCCTTGCCGGACTTGACTTTGTGTAGTTGTGCATGGTAGTAGTAAATCTTGGCGAAGCTTTTGACTGGTAGAACGCGAATGAGACCGATGCTGTAATTTTTATGGAAAAGACGAACCATGCGCTTTACAACGATGTAAGCTAGCTGAATCCCAATAGTCGTGGAGAAATAATTCCCAACGCACGAACGCACAGAGTGAGAAGCGATGAGACCTCCAACCTTCGTCAGCGTGAGCCCTTCCCGTAAGAGTTTTAAGCTAAGACCATGGAAGTGGCAGTTGCACTATAGTGAATGCAATCATTGCACTGCTTATCAACGCTACGCAGAGCCCCCGACTAAGCACGAGCACGGCTTCGAGTCTAACTAAGCCGGAAGAACCGGCGTTGGACTATAAACTCACACACACTATAGTGATAACTACCTCCATTGCTGCTACGCACTTTGGTCTTTGTTCGCATTTGCGGTTGTGCGCACAATGTGCGGCCAATCGTCCCGGCTATCGGGTGCTGTCCTCCTCACGATGCTGAATACACGTTTTTCCTAAACTCCTCTCGAGTCCGGTTCATCATTCGATGAATAGCCAGTAGCTACAGGCCACACTGTACTGACACAACGAGCAAGTGTGCATAGCAAGTTTGGGATTGAGGGTACCGTACCATCGGTACGCAGCAGCAATCGAGGTCTTTGCCATTATATTGCACAGTATACGCTCCGCTCGCTTCGCAATAAAACGTACTAGCAACACGGTGGTGTGCTGAAAGTTGGTGTGTTTGACTCATGAGGGGGACGGCTCGGTCCGAGCCGCTCGGAGGCGGAAGAATACACGAACAATGCACATGGAAATCAGAAGGCACTGGATTAGGGGTTGGATACAATCGTCCTTGTGCGGACGCCGCACAATCTGTGGTACAAAAGAATGGTTGTCGTCGTGATACGAAAAGGGCGGATCCGGTCACCTCAGGGACCTGAACGGCCGCATTGGGTCTTGGTAGCAGGGAAGCCTCGGTAGGAGCATGGGTATTTGAGGTCGTAGAGGCTGAGAATGAGCACGAGTAGTTTCCAGCAATCTCGGCTCACTCGATTCGCGTGCGTTCCTCGCCACGGTGTTGTTCGTCCATAGGAAAGATTCTGTTCCTATAACATCTACGATTACACCAATAACATCATTAACTAGCTGCTCAGGCAGCTCAGGTTAGGAGTCCTCTCAATCTGTGGGCTCAGTCTCAGGTAACGATACTGTGCGGAGCTACAGTACCTCCAGTACAGTTTCTCTCAATTGTTCATACGCAGATGTGACGACGAAACACCGGCGTCTGTGTTTAGTCGTCTGCTATCATAACTGTTAGTGACAGTCTGCCAGGGATAGCTCCGTGTGCCAGCTTTTGCATTCCCATGGATTCTGCTGTGTCCACACTGGGCCGCTTCGCTGTCACATGGTCGACAGTTTGGAGGAATCTCACCCGCCAGGGTCGATTACATACTACAATAGTGGTTACGGCAACCTTGTCAATTTTAGCAGTCATGTATCTTCGTGGTCTCAAGAAGAAGGAGAAGAAGATTACGAAGAAGAAAGAATCGATTCGCGAGCTTGGGGGTCCTGTGAACGTAGGTGCACCCTGGCCCCATCGGAAGTGAAATAGTGATCTTCTCAGGGAGATGTCCCACTACTAGGCTTCTTACCATGGCCTACCGTGCGCCTCTTCGATCTCTGCCACATTCTAGCTGATACGCATGGAGATGTATTCAAAATGAAGTACAATCCCAAGATTTGGTGAGATACTGTCGTCGTACATCGTATTCCTCAGGTTGATGGGGAAGCCCTTGGTTGTCATTTACAATACAGACGTTATACACCAGATCCTGAAGGCCCGCCCGACAACTTTTATCGAGTAAATCGTTTTTCCTCACCGGAGTTTTTCTAAACACCTGTTTTTGCACCACTTGCACTGTCATTTTCAACTCTTTTGTTCGGCAGTCTTTTTTCACCATCATCATTTTTAACACTTTTTGAGTGTTGCGAAAGATCGTTGTTTTGCTGGTTTTTGCAACACTTACATACATATTCGTGAACGGCACTTCGCCTATTAGAGTTGTTATTGGAGCACCTTCATATCTGTCTCCGCTGAGCGGAGTCCGCTCCCCGAACCCTTCCGCTCCTTGCCTTTTGCTTATATTACGCTTGCCGTTCTCGCATCGATCCTGGGTTGACGTTCAGTATGTTTCTCGCCCTAGTCTGTGTTGCGTTGGTATCGTTACTAACGACTCGTTAGTGGCGCCTGGCTTCTTGCCCAAGCTCCATTCTTCAGAGTCTCAATGATTGGTTACTGCGGCTCGCCCGCTTTACTTTGCGCCCCCCCCCTCGAAATGGAGTGACACTTCTGCCATCTATTCTCGTCGATTCGCTGACGAACGCATAGATTCGAGTCGCTCTACGCCTGCTTGTAATACCAGCCACTCGTGTAGTTCCTGGAAAACCGATGATATAGACCGATGATAGCAAAACTTGCTCTACGCGACTCGAACCTCAGCCAGCTTCCCTGGCTAATGCTCAGGAATGTCATCCACATATTGTATACACAGCCACGCCGCACCTACGGTATTATGTGGCGAGCTCATCTCGGCAGTCGCGATCTCTAGACGGGGCAGCTGTGGGTGCTCGGCAAAGCAGGAGGCATAAGAATCCCCGCGATTGGGTGGAACAGGTGTACAGTATCTACGAGATAAAGTTCGTCCGTACGCTATGGGACCCACGTGGTATGCGGATATGTACATGTCCTATGTGTTGCCAGTCTAGGCAATGTTATCATGTTTGCCTCGTTAGCAGAGCAGAAAATGACAACGAGGAGGGGACTTCTCCGGCGATGGTCTCTGAGATTGCTTCTCTGGTCTCTGGAACTTTGACTACTAGGAGTAGTCGAAGCTCTGCCGAAGTCCCTCCCAGGGAAACAGCTCGACACTCGTCTACTTCGAACCACCAAGGTACTTAAGTCTGCTCTTACGATTCGTTGACTAGGACATCTTCCTGTGATATCCTTTCCCCAGATACCTCCGCCAAAATCGTACAGGGAAGGAAACGGCATGATAATGGGGGACGTCCAACGGTTGGACTCCAACCCGTTTCAAGAAGTTCAAAGCTCTCCAGGTCCACCCTACCGACGTGGATGGACTGGAAACCACAGCAAGTAGTTCATCGAGTAATAGCATGGTTAGTAACCATTGGTTACCACGGAAAACTTCTTCAACTTCTTCGAATCCGAATTAGCGGAGGTCGGGAATTCGGAAATACAACACTTCTAGTTCATTGTAAATCGAATGCGTATTCCACACAACCACTCGCTTGGTCACACAGATGCTACCCTCCAGAGGGCGTATACTCCGGAAGCCTTCCAGTGAAAGTCACTCAACGGTGCACAAATTAATCGAATGTCTGACCTCCTGTCTTTTCGATGTGTGTTCCCTGCTCTAGGGATCGTGAACTCCGTGTTTCCGGCGTATTCGGTCTTGCGTTTTGCACTAATTTGCAGCTCTCAGCCGGCTCGGTCGGTTTTTCTACTCGGTTTTTCTACGGGGCATGTTACTCTCTAGCACAGAGTATCTGCGAAGTTCGCAGCCTCGCAAAGGAGCGTAGAATCAGGAGAAAGTTAAGTGTTTAAAAAGACCACTGCAGTGTTGAAAAAAACTGTTTCTGGTAGGGCTTCTTCAACACTAGGATGTGTTGAAATAAGAAGTGTTAGGTAAAACTCTCTGCAATGGCAAGTGTTGAAATTGCTGCTTAAGTGTTGGCACGAACCACCCTTGTGATGAAATTCTCCGTGTGTTAAGAATGATGGTGTTGAAAATAATTGGTCACCCACTTTTATCCGGCGGATGAACGAGGATGAGGCCGAGGTTAAGGGAATGGTGAATAGCGAAGGAGAAACATGGAAGAGGAACCGAAGACTAGGAGCACCTGCATTCAATGCGGTGCACTGCGATGCAATGCTCCCAAAGATAGCACATGTTGCATCAAAACTGGTAGGATGGTCGAACGATTGTGCATAATGTGAATAGTACTGCTGCCTTATAGTTGCTGCTTTCGTCAGGCAAAAGAAATTAAGGCGTTATCTCGCGATCGAGAGGGGCGGATCCTTTGCAAACCTGAAGAATGGATTCCGCGCTGTTCACTGGACATTCTATGCGTCACGACGTTTGGAATCGACTTCAACTTTCTTGGTGGAGATGGTACGGAATTCAACTTCGTCTCGTCTAGGGCTACCGCGTGAATAACTCTGTAGGTGAGGCAGTTAATGGCAAATCAAAGGATGTCCAGAACACTATTAACGGCTATCTCGAAGGCGTGTCACTCGGTCTGGAGCGGGCCGCTTTTCCTCTCTCTACTCGCAACATCTTTCCATTCAACCTCGACCCCGCAGTGAAAAATGTAGGGCATGAGATCATCGCCATACTAATTCCACTGATTCGCCTCTTCTGTCAGTACCATAAGTATGCCAAGCTACTACACGAACATTGCGGTGATATCATCCGTGCAAGAAAAGAGGACAGGAAGTTGGCGAAGTCTGGTGAAAAGCCGGATCTGCTGGATAAAATGCTGGCCCTTCCGGAGAACGACCTCATCGGAAACCTATCTACGTGAGGGCATTTCCCCGTGCATTTGCGGCCCGATGTGGTATTGGCGATAGATCTTCAACGTCCTCAGATTCTTGATAGCGGGTAGTGACACTGCCTCGGTAACTGTATCTTGGGCGCTCTACTACTTCTGCCTCTATCCCGATGCACAGCGCAGGGCGAGGGCTGAGGTTGACTCTATGGAAGGAATAATTTCGACTACAAAGGAAGATACTGAACGCTTACCTTTCCTGCAATGCTGCGTTTTGGAGACATTGAGAGTACTGCGCAATATTCGCAAGGCTTCCGTAGGGCTGAGTCTTGTTGTATGCAGCTCCAACCTCCGTTCGGTGTTATGGCGCTCTCCAATACCGAGGGCTACAAGCGTCGCAGACGTAGAGTTTCCCGCCCGCACGTCATTCCTCCTGCTCCTTCGGAAGGCGATGTCCCAACCCGTACATGGTGGAACATATTTCAGGCAAGGATCTGTTCTGCAGGATCAGAGCGGCGATTTCATTATGTTTTAGGCCTGAACTGTGGTTTGGGGATGATGGGAAAACCGTGGATGCGAGTCGCGTCAGCCATCATCTTGCCTTTGGGGGCGGTCCGCGTTATTGTCCCGGGCGATACCTGGCCATTCGAGAGGTGACAGTTATCTTGGCTACATTGTTGGCAGAATTTGAAGATATATCCGCTGCTGCCCCGCTGAACATGGTGAAACGAGGTTATAGGTTTACTTTCTTGCCACAGAAGCTCTATTTGGCTTTCGTTCCACGACAATCTTGATTGGCATTATTTTGCCCGGTGAAGTCTCTTCAGAAAGACTCTTGTTACAAGAGTCTCGTACGTAGTCTGGGTGCATATAATGGACGCTCTGAGCGTTACGCTTACCAAACCTTTTTTATCACTTGGCCGTGCCCAAGTGTTTCCGGGCTTGTCAAGGGCCTTGACGTGTTGGTTGGTTTTTCGCTAGTTCTCAATCACGTCGCCCGCATGCTTGCTAGCGTCGGGTTGATATTGTAGTCAGACTACTGCCTTTAGGGGTAAGACTGTTGCATTCAGCGACAGCCCGAGTTGCATGAAGAAACGCGCGCTAATAAGACGCGTTTAGTTTCTTTACCTCGGTCACCCTTTAAATGAAACAGCTTCTAATGGGTGTGTTGTGTTTAGTCGGTGTCGGTCCGACACTGTCGGAGCATTCGCTCACCGCGGTATCATTCCTGCTTTGCAACTTACGGCCTCTTCTGGTCGCAAGCTAGCCCTCGATACCATCACCTGGCAAGCAACCCCTCGATACCAACACCTGGCTCGAAGCCTGTGGTCTCGAGGGAGGTAAATGGACTCGTGGTCTCTGGACTCGTCAGACGAGTCTCGTCTTGGTCATCGTCTGCACTTAGCTAGAGTAGCTGCGCCCTATGTAGACATGGACAAAATTACGGTTATGGCGCGTAAGCTTATAAAAACGTTCACGGTTTCGAAAGGCGTGCCGTACCGAGCTACGGTACCGTGATGTGTAAAATGTGTATCGCACGCTTGCGAAGCGAAGGTCATTGAAGTACCCCATCGTACGGAACACTTAACATATAGGGCCTATGGGCCTATAACTTAGGGATTTTAAGCGCATTACCCTTGAGGAAGTCCTCAAGGGAATACGGTAAAACCTCAAGGGATTTGCTTAGTGTGTGTGAGTTTATAGTCCAACGCCGATTCCGGCTTAGTTAGACTCTTGCCGATGTGCACAGTTAAGGGCACTCTGTAGCGTTGACATGCAGTGCAATCAGACAGATTATAAATGAGCTGTCCTCAGGGGTACATTCAACCCGAAAGGCTCCCTTTCCTCCTGGCAGGATCCGCTTACACATCCGAGGGCTGTGCCTACGACCGTCACACAAGCCTCGTCCGGTGTGCCACGACAAGCATCATCTCGAGGACTCAAAAAGTCCACCAACTTTCTTTCCATTATTCGCGGATTCTGGGTGGGCTAGAGCCTCATACGGCACAATATTCTAAGTTAGTTTGGCAAATCTGAAGCGGGCAGATTTTTCGCTCGCCCATTTCGCAGAATCTACTCATGAAACGGTTTTGATTACACTTCGAATCCTTATGCATTGTCATCATACACAACATATCCAAGAAACAGCTTCTGATAATCAGAAGCGATAATCGAAGCGAATCAGAATCTGATTCGTAATCAAGCTGGAAGCTGCGGGTTGCTTGGGGAAGGTACGGTCAATCGCCATGGATAACGCCAGCTCCAAGTTGGAGCCTCCAATTTTCGCGCTCTGGCCCTACTCAGAACTGAATATTGTATGGGCGAGACTGGCTTCGTGCACTTAACCTGCTGGGCGCATAGATTTCATTTGTGCGTCGTAAATTCCATTGGCTTCTGGGCTTGGCTGGTCTAAGTTAGACCGTCTAACCAGCGACCAGTTTAGTGATTCCGGGGAGGGAGCGGACGAAAATGCACTGACGTCGACAGGAGGTTTCGAAGCACCCCAATGTGAACAACAGGAACAACTAGACCTGCTCCGAGACGAGGAATCCCTCGCTGGCGACGACGACGACGACGGGTCCTAGGCATCTGCTGATATTGACGACTCCTACGATGAGGCCTCCTTGGAGTGGAGTACAAATAGATCAACCAAAGTCATTGGAAGCCTCTCGAGAGAGCTCCGTATTAATGGCTGCTTCGTTAGACAATCGAACATGATGTTCGGAACAACACGTTCGATCTACTTCACCAGTCTGTAAAAGAGTTCCTTCCTGATGGTCATAGATTCCGCATCATACCTAGGGATATGGTGGTGCGCTGGAATAGCACCCACAAGATATTATCGTGGTTCTCTACGTATAGGCAGGGGCTCGCAAGGTATCAACGGCAATGTGGCATTGCCAGTGCCTGGCTCGTCGTCGTTCGGGCAAACTTCGCCTGTGCTTTTTGGCCTCGGGTCATGCGCCTTAAGGGGAAAATCTTCTTCAAGTGTACACCGAAGGCGTACATTCATACGCCTAGATTGATCCCTGTTGACCAGGGTGGGACGGTCACGCTTAGCTGGAGATATCCCACGCGCACTGATCTTTTTGCGGAACCGTCAGCATCCCTGTCGCAGTCATCTTCGACTTCCGTACAAAAATCCCGGTCTACCGTCCGCGAACTCGCTTAACATCGGGAAGAGAGGCTCTCTTAAAGAGCTCGTGTCGCGAATCGAGCAGCCGGGGAGAAGGCACTTTTGCCTGGCGACCCCCCAACGTTGCGATCGATCCGAGACCGAGCTCAACTGCACAATCCGATCGGGCAGTCCGCTTCAGGAAACAACACTTAAATTAATGTTTCTTCTCAACTTCCGTGTCGCTGACGTACCGTGCTAGTAGTACGGAAGTGCCTGCTAGCGGTGAGGAGGTCTGTTGGAGCCAAAAGTTTGATCGCTGGACGATCAAGGTTCAATTTCAAATAATTGTTCAACCAGCCTTGATATGACCGGAGTTTTAGAACGTCAAGATTAACTATGGGCGCGTGTGTGCGCGAGTTCATAGTCCACCGTCAACTCCGGCTTCGTTAGATTCAGTGCGCTCAATCGCCCACGCGCTCAACATGGGGACTATGCTCTAACGGAAATAAACGATTATAAGCTGACGGTTTGTCAAAAGCCTTTCCTCAGGCCCTGAGGCTCAGGGGCTCCCGTCGAACTGAAAAGCTTCCTCGCAGGATCTGTTTACGTATGTCCTGTCGGATCAGCTTCAGATCCGGGTAACCCGTACGTGTATGCCATGCATGCATGCTGTTCTACAACGGGTGTCCATACCGACGCGTTACTATGCATGAGCCGATCGATACTGAGTTAAAACGTATCACTCTACTTCACAACTCGACAAAGCAAATAGCGAAGACAGTCACTGTTTGACGGTGTGTAGTGACGAGACACTCGCGATATGGACTCTCCCTCCGAACACCCAACTCGCAAACCACGAGAAGTACCCTTTCTCGAGCCGAGAATCTCGGCTAGGGGAAACTGCATCCTATCGTTGAATATGGTGCGATACATCGCGCCGCAGCGCCGGCAGCAGCAATAACGCATAGCTCGATCTCGAAGTCTCGTTATGAGCAAACTATGACGCAGCATCACTGATGCTGGTAACTTATAAAAACTAGTCTTACTGCCTTTCATCGCCGCTGTTATGAACTCATCATAGCTTACTACTGCCTGAACATTAAAAAAATTCATGTGCATCGCAGATATGAATGCATTACTGTTCGTGGGTTGATGATGATGATCATCATCATTGCTGTTGTTGTTATCCTTGCTTTCTCGATCAAGTGATATCTCTAATGAAGGTTTATGCAATACTCTCATTGGCGGATTTCCGAGCCTTATTAAGCCCTCCTGTATAGCGGTACATACCAATATGCCATCACGGGTAAATATTTGGGAAACACCTACAGACGGCAGTTTCATCAGCAGTAATGATGGAGTGAGTGTTGTTACATAGTGCCCTGGCATGAGAAGATATTAAGCACTTCATATCGAATAACAGCCATTCATCTGCTCGAACCTTGGTAGTGGTGCAGGTTGTTAAGATCAGCGACAAACACTGCCGCTATTTCTCACATTCGGTTCATGAAAATATAATGTGTGATCGAGGCTTGTAAGCGCAGTAATATTGGCATAATATAATCCTCCTGCGGGTTCTAGCGCCGTTACCATTATATTAAGATCAGACATGTATGCCAGGACCTACAAGCAGCAGTGACTCATAAGCAGGGTGGCTGAAAGTGGGGAATTATTCCCATAGTTCCCGGGAATATTCCCGGGGAAGGGAAGAAAGGAATTATTTCGGGGAATAATATCTGCCTTTTCGGGAATTATACAAATTATGTATGAAATATCGACGAACCTGTATTTCTGAGCGACTCCTGCCTTTGTTGCTATCATGTTCATATAAAACGCCTCCGCTACGATGAAAACGTGCCTCACCGGTCCGACCGGTCGTGTCGATGATGATAAGAGGCTAGATAGCGGATAGCATACTAGGGGCCCCAGTACTTGCGCTCTTCGATGAGTGTACCCCCGAACGGGTGAATCGTGAAAAATGACAGGGCTCAAGGTCATTACACTAATTTTCTCTGGCCTAGCGGACAAGAGGGCTGCCAAAAAGGTTCCTCAGCGTTTTCCGGGCTTTGATTTTGGGTTTTCATGGGCGAAGGGCGATTTTTATGATAGTTCCCCAAATGAGGTCTATTCGTCCCCTTCCACGCCGGCCATTATTCCCGGGAACTAAAACGGGAATTATTGGGGAAGGGAAGAATGATTCTTCCTCAGCCTTCAGCCACCCTGTACTGAGCGCACCTTGAACGTGTCTTGAAGTATTTTCCACATAGCTTTGTCATCGGCCACTCGGCACTTGGTCATATCCTGTATCGCGGTGGCCATCCTGGATCGTCTTTCTTTCCTCTCAGTGGGTCGCGATGTGTTATTTCTGTGATTCGTCTTCTCGACTTCACGAATTGCATGTTCGAGTTGTGTCCGAAAGGCGTCCCATTCTCCGTCCGGTGATCGTATACTGGAGTCCTTTTCCAAGGCTGTCTCCAGCATTTGATCCAGTCTTTGCGTCTGTGGTGAGGAGTCGCATATTCGCCGAATGAGTTGTCCGGCCTTGGCACGGTTTGGGTGTCCCATTCCTTTACATATATGTAGTCCAATTCTGGCCCAGACGGGCCTATGATCAGTTTCCACCGGGCGGGGATCCTTCACCCCCATTGCCTCCATCATGTTCACATAACGTCGTCTGATGATAATCAGGTCAAGGACATTACCCTGAAGCTCAGCGTTGGGGTGCCTCCAGGTTGGCGTGCCCGATAGGTATTCAAACTTGTCCCACTGACCTACGCATAAGTCATTCGTATGAGCTGATGTCTCGAGAAGCTCTCGATTTGGCCCCGTGCAGTTGAAGTCGCCACATATGAGTAGCATGTCTCTCACCGGGACCCGGGATATGACGGTATCTAGTTCTTCTGAGAAGCGCTCGTAATATCCTGGTTGCTTGTTGCGGTTGTTGGCCGGCCAATATACTCCAATAACTGTGATACGAAAATGCTTCCCAAACAAGCGACATGATATTATCCTTTCTTGGTGCACGGTCCATTTTATCAGTGAATTCTGAGCTCTCTTGGACAGGATACTTTTGATACCCTTGCTGGTGGCGTTTAGGATTTGGTAGTTGTCTAATCTCTCCTCAGTCTCCATTCGGGATTCGCACACGATATATATCCAGCTTCATGCTCTCAATAAGGCCCACCAGGTTTGCCAATTGCCGAGGTTTACGTGCCGTACGGATATTCAGTGTTCCCACAGTAAACTTGTGCGATTTTGTTAGCAGTTGGCTATGCCCGATGTCACAAGTCCTGGATTCTCGCGAGCGGAGCTCATGCCCGAAAATGGCGCACATCTCGTCACTACCCTCTGCATCTCTAGCTCCCAGACTTACTGGTTGGCTGGTACAGTCGCCTCTGTCTTCTATCTCCCTGGGTGGTGTATCGGTCTCTGTTTCAGACTCCTTGTCGACTCTCCTCCTCGCTGGGTCTAGCTTCGTCCTGTTGAGTTTGCCCCTGTGGACTCTTCCTGGCGCTTGGTCAATCGCTGCATTTAGTGACGTCTCCACTTCAGCTTGAATAGTATCACTACAACTACAGCTACTTCCACCATAACTACTACTCGGGCGTTCTCTACTGGGCCTCTTTTTCTCCTCTTCTTCATTTCTTCTATTTTTCTTTTCAAAAGATCGGCCTCTTTTCTTTTCTTCTCTTTTCTTTTCCAACACTAAGCACGTAGCACTAGAGTCATCATTGTAAGTTATACGGCAACAGCGGTCACTATGAAAAAATATATCAACATTTGCTGGGGGTAAATGGTACAGGTTTCTTCGTGAATTGGCAGCACAAAAGGGTTCCACATTAGACAGATTATACGACACTGGCCGGATGAAGAGCGGCTCAGAAGTATTATACAAATGGGACGATAATAGTTGAGCATTATCAGTAGTGTTACGGGCATATTTTACAAGAGCAGATTCTCCGGAGCGTGGCCCGCCAATTACTGAAAACCCTGCTGGGCTACTGTTAACCATCGGGAAACTCAAGTCAATGGTTTAGTGGAATCCTGAGATTCTGCCAATAATAACACTAATAAAGTCATCAACTAGCGTCAGGCTAGGCTTAGGAGCCATTGTTGTGCACTTGCACAACTACAGCTACATTCGTACGCGCACCGACGATGCTCGCAATTTGGTCGAGTCTGGTCGATAGGGCCAGGAATTTGCTGTCCATCTGCTCGGGGCTCCGATTACTTCTCTGGTTGAAAGGTCTCCACCATCTGACTCCACACCCGTGGTTCCTCAGAACAGATCCGCAAGAGTTGACGAAATCTTAAGCAACCTCTGGGGTAGTAAAGGAGACCACTATATGGCGCACTCTACTCGGGTTTTCCGAATTATATTTACCCATTCTTCTCGCCGTTTTCAGTACATCGTCCTTGGGGTTGAGTTTAATGCTATGCAATACCGAGAGGAGCTGCTCTCTAACCGAAGGACGACTGCGTACAGACTCAGGCAGCCCCTGGGGGTCAAAGATTCGCTGCGTCGGTGGGATAGTGCCATTCTTTCTCGTCTGGTTCCTGTAATCCAGGGAACACAATACCCAGATATAGGAGAGGTTAATCTCAATAACTTATCAACAGATCAATGGTAAATCACTTAAGCCTAGCAGAAGACAGTCTCACAAACAATGGCGTGCGCGCCTGCGACACGACAACATCCCCCTCCCCCGGAAGAAAAAACTATCAAAAAGAGGCAATCAACCAGAGGGGAAAGGTGAAAACGATGCCAAAAAGAAAACATCAATCAGCAACATTATCAATCCGACTATCATCTCCATTAGCACTAGTAGTAGAGCTAGTATTATCTTCGCTATCATCATCACTGCCATCGTCATCATCAGAGTCTTCACGAACATGATTCTGTAATACCTTCAAATCTTTGGAGTGAACAATGGTACCATCAGTTAGCCTGATACGATTAGAACCCAGGATAGCTTCAACAGTAACCGGCGTATACCGTGGTGCAAGTTTAGGAGCGTGATCATCACACCTTAAATAAACAACTTGACCAGGCTCAATTCGGCGATCTTTGACACCAATAGCATTAGCTGAACGCTCTGCACACTTCGTACGATACGCATCCCATATCTTAACAGAATCCTTTGGAAGTAACCGTGGTAGACCAGTTAGCAAATCTGTAGGAGGATATCGAAGTAAAACATCTAGAGCAGACAAACCACCAGCCTTCGGAATTGGTGAAGCATTCAACTCACCCACAATCTTATCCAACATATCTTGCCACTCTCGATCAGTAGTGGGCTTGACACCCTGGAAATTTAAACGACGAAGCTTAGTATTGATACAGCGGTGCTTCCGTTCAATCATGCCATTCGACACACTTCCTCGAACAGGAGAAAATTGCCATGTGAAGGGTACACCTTGACTAGCCTTCACAAATATCGAAGCATTATCACTTTGGACAATTTCGGGTACATGACCAAAAATACGATAGACCCAGTTGAGCAGGAGTAACACATCCGAATAAGTGGGACAACGGAGAGTTGCACGAGTAGCAACATAACCAGTATAACAACAGCAGAGAGTAGTAACATACATCCGTGCAGAACCTCCAACAGGGCCAAGTACATCCATCTGAACTTTATGAAAAGGGACTGGAAGAACCCTCGCAACTGTTGGCGGTTGCTTGAAAAATTTATCACCAGGTGCAACTTTAGTTACACTACAAAGAGTGCACCCATCACACTCAGACTTTACCATAGCTTTCATATTAGACCATACGAAAGACCTTTGAAGCCGCGACAAGGTAGCATCAATCCCATCGTGAGCCGCATTACGAGCTGCACGAATCAGAGCGAGCTGCATATCCTTATCTTCAATCCTCATAGGCTCAACTACCCCATCTATCGCTCCGATACGCTGTTGTAAGTACTCCTGAAGCAGAGGTCCACTTAACACCGTACCAGCATAATCGAGCTCATCCAAGCGAACAGGGCGGGCATTATTGAATATACCATGAGAACCATTCCGTGCGTTGCCAGTAACAATATTATCACCAGCAGCAGCATCAGATACACGTCGACGTTTGCGACCAACAACGCAAGCATCTTCATCGTCGTTTCGACGATCACGGACGTATCCAAAACGGTCACGAATACGCACTACAAGGGCCGAATCTGGAACCGCACCTTTCTTTTCCATCTTAGCCGTCTCAATCTTCTCAAGACGTAGCGATTCTCGCAAATCGAGAACACGCTGGAGAACATCATGACGAGTGCCGACATCAGCCGCATTAGAACCAGATCGAACAAAGTGATACTGAATCTTGAGGCCTTCAGTCGCCGACCGCGTCAAGTCAAGATACTTTTGATTCAAAGCCTGAAAGGGACCACGGGCAACCCGACCAGTCGTAAGCAGACTCAGAGCCGTAGCCGAGTCCAACATAACATGTATAATGCCGGTGAACTCTAAGCCAGTGTCACAGCGCAATAACTGTAGACGGCTCAGAGCCCTCCAGACGCAAGCCAACTCAAGCGTGTTGATGTGGAAGTTCTGTTGACCACGAGACAATACAAACTGCTCTTGAAATAGTGGAGTAGCTGTATCAGGATCATCAACAGCAAAATATACACGATAGCACTGCATGTACTTACTGGAGTCTGTGAATACCCTTAGATCGGCAGCAGGATCAACATAGCGAGGCACACGTGGTAACACGGAATTCACAACCAATCTCAGCCAATCCAGTAAACATTCACCCACAGCATTAGGCAGAGGATCATCCCAGGAAGCAGAGTCACAAGATCGCCATGATGCAAGCAAGCCGATCAAAGAATGTTTAATCGGAAGCAAATTCAATGGCAGTACATCACTATCATTAGTAAGAGCACCAAGTACCTTCAACGCCTGACGATAAGTACCACACGAGGCTGGATCAGTCTTCTGCAACGCTTCGAACCGCTTGGCCTGCTTGTTGATGATGTAAATGACGGGGCTTCACCAAATCATCCATAAAACTACATGCCGGTGGAAGACCTTTCGAAGGAGATGGACAGAGGCTCTCAAGAAACTGGACAGAGTACTCAAGAGTCGGAGGCGCACAGCTACTACCGTAAATGAGATATCTAAAGGCCCAAGCACTACCATGATACCACAGTTGTAACTTATCAGACAATGAACTTAAAACACGAATATTCATATACGCATCACTTATATCAAGTAAACTTAATGATGGGGCAAATCGCATCCTATGTAAGGCAACGCTCATTCTATGCTGCGGATTCACAATAGGATCAAATCTGCAGATATAACGTAGCGCTTGATTAAACTTTAGCAATGGCAGAACAATACGATATCGTTTACGCCCTTTTACAGGGTAGTAATTACTCCTGAAAAGATTCTGACTAGACGGTACACGACGGAGCTTATCATCATCAATGAACTTATTGATCTGGCGCAAACACTCGGTCTTGGCTTCCGAAAAGGCTTTGGCCCAGCGCCAATGTACTCTACTAACCGGTTTAAACGATAACTGGTCCATCCAAGCGGAAATCTCACGAGAAATCTCAGCAGCAAAATAAAAACTGTTAGTAGAAGCACACTTATGCACGGAAACACGATACCAACCATTTTGGTATAGAACACGATCGATCGGATCATCACAGGGAGCAAAAGTTGGATGAGATAAATCGGGAAGAGGAACACTATCAAAAGGAATCTCCTCCACGGTTTTCCTCCCAGCTCCCGTCCCGACCTTGAGTGTATTACCAATATCACAGTCATCAGGTAAAGTGGCCATCGAGTCATCCAAGTCGACCTTACCATCTCGCACAGGGTAAAGGATCTCTTCAGCAACTGCTTGTCGATCAGGTGGTAAAAGCTCATCAGAACTGAACTGATAACCGCGCAGTTCACGTAGTTCATTAAAAGTGCACGAGAACTGCGAAATATCCATTGGTCCATCAATAGTCACAACCTGAAGGCCATTATTAGCGCCACCACCCCAGCTAACCACGTCCCTGCCAAACAAACCATCACAACCTGGCGGGTCAGATTCGATAACATAGGGCTCCCAGAGAATATAATTAACTCCCATATCAGCGTCCAACAAAGCCAAACAAACCGTAATTCGCCTTACTGCATGTAATAAAGAGGACGCCAACGCCGTGTGGTAAGTCTTCATCTCACCAACAGAGCCCAACAATAACCCTAATTGAGTTAACGCAGTCTCAAGTTTGCGTGTAACAATACTGCAGCTGGAACCGGTGTCAATTTCTACCATAAAAGTCAAAAGTTGAGGAACACGTAACGTGTGGTTCGAACTACAAGTACTGCCGCAAAGCTTGATGTTACCATCGGCCGAAGGACGACCAGTAGCAGCAGATGATGTTGTTCCTGAAGCAGACGGTTTGCTATCAACTGAGGGTGTAGTAGTGGAAGTAGAATTCACCTTAGCAACCAGACCATCCTTGATTTGTTGTAGAGGAAGGTGCTTGAAATGGCAAGAATCTCTATCACAGTTACCCCACTTAGCAAACCTAAAGCAGATCTTGTTGCTCCTAATGTACTCGGACTCAGCTTCAGAAAAAAAGAACCAGATTTGGAGCCATTACCAGTAGAAGTAGTCTTATCATCACGATCCTCCTGGAATCGTGTACCATTGAGCCGTCCAAAGTTATACAACTCAGTGGCGAGCTTTGATGCCGCAACTACATGCGAGAAGTGGTAATTTGCTGCTTTAAGCGAATCACGCCTCAAACCTTGCCTGTAGTATTTGCACACTTGAGCTTCAGACACATTCAGGCCGCAGAGTCGAGCTTGAGCTACCACAACATTGAGTCTATCCAAGTACTGAAACACATTCTCATCGCCTTTTTGTCTCAGCGAAGATATCCGGTCCTCAAGGAAGGAAGGATCATCACTAGCACTGTAAGTAGACCGAAGGTAGTCAACACCCAATCCTGACATCCTTGAAAAGTCAACCAACCATTTGCCAGGAGCACATTTTTGTTGAACATACTGTAACAGACCTGTGCGCACGGAAGCAGAACATGAACTTTGTAGCAGCAGCCAGCATCCTTTACTATCGAGCTGATAGAGTCGAGCTTCGTTACTGAGTTCTGAAATGAACCAAGTCACACTACGGTCATCTTGGTAACCTTCGTAACACCTCTCGTTCGGCAGCTTAATAGACTTGACGATCTGCAACATCCGCGACATAGTAGGAACCTCATCAGCAGTATGATCATCACCAGAAGCAAAGGATACAGCACCAAAATCACTGGAAGTCGTCGCAGCCTGAGCAGGGGCAGACCTCAACGACGCAACATAAGAACGGAACGATAGAGTTTCTTCTAAACTCACCGCTCCATGACCAACAAACTTGGAGCAGTACTTGTCAATCTCCGCATCAGGGAGGAACCGAAGCAAAGTACTGTCCTTAACACCAAGTAGAGCACAAACTTTAACAACAGCGGGAGGAAGGTTCTCCGCAGAATCAGCCAAGGAGTTCTCCACCATGTAATCCAGGGAACACAATACCCAGATATAGGAGAGGTTAATCTCAATAACTTATCAACAGATCAATGGTAAATCACTTAAGCCTAGCAGAAGACAGTCTCACAAACAATGGCGTGCGCGCCTGCGACATGACAACAGTTCCGGAATACCGTATACCACGACCCGCGCGTTGGTTCTGAAGTCGAAGGGTCTTGTTCGGAACAAGTTGTTCCTGAATAGCCAGTACCGTTGAATCTTTCATCAGTGCCATATTCTGTCGAGCCGGTTACCGTCGGGCTCATCACCACTTCACTTACCGTCGGGCTCATTACCACTTCACACACGGGGTCAGCGCTTTGCTGGGGTAGGCTCCTTGACGAAACGGCAAGCGGCTTGGCTTGTACTGCCTCGGCGATCGAACGGAGCAGATGGGACTGTGAGTCGATCTTGCTGTCCAAACTTCCATCCCACGATTCCATTGCTTTCACTTCATTGGTCACAGCAATCAGACCCTGCTCCATGGTATTCACTCTCTGACCAACTTTGGTCAAATAATCGGTGATGCTGGTCTCGGTGCCATCTGTCTCCTTAAATATAACTCTATCTTGCTTGCTTGCAAGAGCAGCCGTCAGGGCCCCAACTTGTTTCTGCAGTGCGAGGAAGTCGGTGAGCTTGACTGCAATGTTTCAGAAGGCTGGAGGCCGAACGATTAGGGGAGTAAACAACTTGAGCCAAGATGGCCGCACATGTGGAATTAGCTGGTACTGCCGCTCAACGACTTGCCCTACTTGCGGATAGGCTAGCTCTTAGCCGACCTCTGATTCAGAGGCTCTGAAGGTTAAGGGTCTCCACCCGGAGCAGGCTCGGTGAGTCACCGACGGTGACGGTCCATCAATGGCGAGCTCTCCCTATTCAACTTCGTCTCGGTACGGTTATCGCGGAGCAGGAGCAGGCCTTGCAGTATGCTAAGCTATGCACTCTCGCAATGCGATATACACACATGGCCCGGTGATTCTCGACCGACGAGCGGTCGCCGGTTGGTTTGGTGTTTCGCAAGGGAGTCCGGCTTCACACCGCGCTCTGGGGTTTACCGTCCCTCTCTGGTTACTAGTCTAGGAAGAGCAGTCTAATGAGGTCAGCTATTCTAGTTGGGTGGCTCGGCGCCTTTCGGTCTGGGAAATCCTTATAAGATCAAACACACTTATTGCCCCCGGTGCTACGTGAGAAGTCAGTTCTGTGTTATTATTTTACCCAAGTCAACACAAGCAGTTGCACAAAGTGAAATGTAGCTGATAACGCCGAACGGCCGTAGCCACGAAATCGTTCCTGTTGGCAGAGCTGTTGTGAGAATAACAATGCCAAAGTCACGGAACCTAACTAGGTAGTGAAAGGCCTTTCTGAGCTCCGAAAGGCGTAAAAATGTGCTACAGAACTGGCCGAGCCACTTTAACAGAAGCTTTCAACGATTTTCCTACTCGAAATTTGTCTAGTACCAAATGGCAAATCTGCATCGTGACGAACATCATGACGACTCATCACTGATGAGGATTCAGAACAAAGCTTCGAGGACGCCTGCAAGGTGCAGGCTGCACTGCATGCCCTCAAGAATGTGGCTAACGAAAGATACCGAATATCGAAAGCAGTATGAGAAGGCCTATGTATGATTCGATTGATGTACTTTCTTCTTGAAAAGTGATAACACCACCTCTGAACTGAGTCACAGCCGTAGTCGGGGTATTGAAGACTACAGTCCGGCAGTCATCCGTCGACAAGTTTATACCGCAAGAGCGTTGCAGGTTGTCTCTGAGTACCTCCCACTTGGAGAGCTCCTTCACCTCATACTTGCTTTCATCGTAATTGTAGTCGAGATGGGCAGAGATCCTCGAAGCCTTATTCGCTCCGCATATGAAAGTCATAGTCCCCTGGACACCATCAAGAATCTTCAGTTCAATGTCCAACTCTTGAGTCCTGTAACCGTGCTTTGGGGCTGCGTAGCGTCTCGATAAGACCCTGGCCTCACCCTCAATGGGAACGGTGAGCTTACTTGCCTCGAAGTGGAGAATGTGAAAGTCACCATCGACAAGACCGACATGAGGACATCTCTGCCTAATCTCTGCAGGCACGTCGCCGATAATGGAGTTTTCGCCGGATAGAGAGACGCGACTCAAACCATACGGTCCGGCATAAAGATTTGTATCGTCGTTGACGGAGCACCTGTAAATCACAGTCAAGGACCTATCCTCGTTAATCTTGATCGCCGCGAAGAAACCTGGTGCAGCGTCGGTAGTATATAGACCAGGCAGTTGACCGTTCGCAGAGGCGAGTAGTAGAGCTGAGATCAGCAACGTTTGAATGATTGCCATACGGGAGGGAGAGCAAAAAGTACCTAGCCATAGGGAATAGTTAAGTCAGAGAGAAGCTGCCGCATCTGGGACTCCAATGTACGTTAGGCGCGTATGGGAGATCATCTCGAGATGAGAGGCTGTTGTTTCTTTACTTTCGCTCGTGGCCAACGCGAGATGACCAAAAATTGAGGGAATCTTCTCCTCAGATTACTTAGATTCCTAAGATCAATGAGATGATGTGTATGTATGGGTTAAATGTGTCGAACGAGAATGAGATCGAAAGCGATCGGCGCGAAATGGGGAACAGAAATCCAAGTACGACGAGCGTACGCGAGGATAGAGCATGGCGTGACGCGCATGGGTTGACGTGACGCGGCTAGAGTCACGCGAGACGATGCGGGACAGGAACGAGGCTAGCGAGTGAATCCTCATCCATTTACGCGCTTGTGGAAACCGGGACCTCAGTCCTGGTCGTCGCGACCTGGCACAAGGAGAGTGTCTGCAAGCCGGCCATAATCGCATCGATCAGCAGCGATCTATCATAAACGGTCAGCGAGGGCCTCGCTGCCTCGAGGCCAGTACCGATGGGGCTGGGACAGCTGCCGCCCTTTGTACTGAGAGACGTGTCGAGTGTAACGTGTACAGAACGATGTACAAAGAAAGCTTTCATCGCGCAGCTGGCTCAGGTGGCCTCGGCGCAAAGGGGATCCCTCTGAGGGATGCGCATTGCATACGCCGAGATCTTGATTTCGGTGATTCGATACGCTAAAGATGCAGTAAGCAGGCTTGAGGGCGCAGCAGGAGGTGACGACGTTATGGGACAGAAATGAAGCCGGTGTGACGATGCTCGTTTCAGAACGCCCTTGCAAGGATAGCTGGCCCAGACAACCCTTGTTGTTATTTCCCTCTTGACTTAACAAAACCATGCTTCAGCCAGTAACAGGGATACAGGAAGAGATGCTGACCTGATGCTCAAATATGCACCACAATATCGTAATGACATTAAAATGACGTGGTCTAGCGAGGAGGGACAAATGCACAGCCTAGCTCAGAGAATCACACAAGAGTATCACAAATAATGGTACCCACGACGGAGGGAGTTCACTACACCTTTGAGCGAGTTGGCTCGACAAGATTGTCTCATGTCCCTTGACAAGCCCTTCGCGCCAGCAATGTATTTGTCATTTTCATTTGGAACTTCCCACGCGCAAAAGATGCAATAGATGAGCACGCGCGCTCACCTGAGAGAGACATTCCCTGTCCGGTAGGGTGTCCCGGACAGTTGGGCGTCACCATTACGACCAGAGCAAAAATTGCTCAGCAATTTCGTCCAGCGGTCACAAAGGGTACAGATCGTCTTCCTATGGCCGTCCAGCATTAGTTCGTCTGACGAACTTCGTCAGGGGACAGTCTGCACTCGTTCTCATATATTTATGAATATATATGTTCTCGGAGTGGAGCCCAACAGCGGCCGCGACCTCTCGAGGACGTTACAACCGCTGTACACCGTGGAGGCCTCGTCTGGCGAGCTTGGAAACCTCGTCTGAAGACGATCATCACGGGATCTGAAGTTGCCGTAAGCACCGGAAACAGCAACCCCACTTCCCAACTCACCTTGAGTGGTTGAGGAGGTGGGGACAGCCTTCGCACGTGTGATTCGCTTGTGATGCCGCCTTGCGAGTTGGGACATGTCCAGCTGAGTTGTCACCATGAAGAGGGCCCACTCGTTTCACGGCCTGCCCCTTCATTGAGCGATGAAGCATGTAGTGTTTCGCTTTTCTCAAATTGAGAACTTTAATCTCCCTCGGGAGCAGCAATAGAGAACAGCTCCTTCGCCGAGGCACTGCTGCTGTGGGCAGTCTGAGCAATCCCCAGCTCAGATATGGGCTGAAGTTCCGCTGCTGAGCTGGTGGTCCACCACTGGGTCAACGACTCAAAACGAAGGGAGAGCTCCCCTCCTCACACGAGGCAAATGAGAAACATGATGCTTCCGCTCTCAACTGGTAGAGTTGCGGTACTTCCCAGCTTGAACCGGATCGAATCAATCTGGCTAACCGATTGTGCTTGATGACGCAGTCAGGCTGATGAACTTGATGCTTGATACTTGACTGGTACTGCCTCAGTGATGAGAACGTCCTGGTAAAGAGAGAACCGTGGAGTTTTACGCGCGAGATTAGTACTCAGTAATGACCAATTTATTCGCGGCTAGGAGGAGTCTCAAAGTAACACTGTAAATTACAGTCTGTAATGCTTTCTCTTGAGCTTCCGGTACCAGCCAAACGAGATCCAGACCTTCAGGGCTCAACAAAAGTCTGGCAGGCCGACACGCAACTACCGTATAATCGCTGTACATTGTACAAATCATGAAACGACTCCCAGGGAGCCACTCCCTGATCTGTTACCTCTTCAAAGCGACCTCATTGAAGTCGCGTTGAACTTCAACGGTTGAAGTGATGATAAGGTCTGTCACTATCGTCATAGACGATTCGTCAAGCTTGAGCTGTGGTTCCATGGCTGTGCACTGGCACAACTAACTCGCGAGAATGAGAGCAGAAAAGAGAGGTCTCTCAACGGGGCTTGTAGAACAGCCTGATCAGAGCAGGCTCACGAATACGATATGAAATGCCGGGAGGCAATCAGAAGCTTCGCAGCTGTGACGTGACGGGAGCCGCATCTTCACAGAACGGCCATCAAATTCATGTTGGCAACTTGGCGTCGAGCTTGTTGTCCGGTTGGTCGAGACTTGCCCTCTGAGTTGAAGCTTCTGGTCGTATCTTGTGCGGAGTGCTCGCTGCGAGGGTCTCGCATGCGGAGGTTGTTGGTTTTCGGTTCCGTGCAATGCTTTCGGCTGCGATTCTGCAAAGAGGCAACCCCGCGTGCTCGCAAGAGGAACATCAATTCAGCGGGGTTGATGGGCGGCTCGGTGCGGTATAGAGTACATCCGTGCGACGCGTGCACGACGATACGTCAAAATTGAGCATGTAGTACGAAGGAGCGAGCGAAACAACTCTCGGAAATACAAGCAAATTGTCCCACCTAACCGACTTGCGCAGAATCATATCGTTCACATTATTTTTTGTGCATGCGTGTACAGTGTGCAGCTAAATCCCCCTGACAGCAAGCTTCGAAGATAATTCCATTTGCTCCTTCGCCGTCTTGCGTTGGCAATGGGACTGACATCCGCTCGAAGAACACTTCATGTGGCTTGACCGGAAGCCTTCCGGCATTTCTTCTCTTTCAGCGGAAGGAAATGGAAGCTGTAGCAGCGTTGTGTTCATACCCCGCCGTGACACGGGTGACGTCACGTCGCTTTGTTTACGACACGTAAATTATGAGTGCACTCTGCAGTAGACAACAACTCGGATTTCTCCGCCCGTCTTCAGCCTGTGCGGTTATCGTCCCTTGGCACTAAGAAGCCGAGCAGGCTCTTCTTTCTAATGACCTCACTCTGCTTGCTAATGAGTTCTACTTGACAGCGCGTATATGATCTTGTCGCGCTGCGTGACTCGCGCAGCGTGCTATGCGCGTGCGTGTCTCGTGGTTGGCAGAACTCAGCGGTTCCTATGAGTTATTGTCATTTAGGGCATCGTATACGATGCTAGTATTCGAGAGTCATCGCCTTTCTCTTACTAGAGTTTGATAGTGATCACGTAGGTAGCCTATTCTCTTTCGGCTCATCACATCTCGGTTGCCACTCGCCGTGTTGGCCTCTTTCCCGAGAACAATCTCTTAGTTCACCTACCCCGTATGGCTATTATCCTGTCCTGGTTCATTTCGGTCATATTTTTGGCTTCGGTGGAGGCTCAAATCCGTGGCAAATACGTGCTCTATGGTGCTGATGTTGACCTTCAACTTACTCTCATCTCGGAAGAACATTGGGAATCCAATGACGACACCCCAGCATGGGTCGTCTATTGGCTATACAGATGCCGACCCGATGACAGACCCTACTTGGTCGGACCGTTTCCTGTTATTCAACCGCCCGCTACCAATGCATCCGGCCCGTTCGGTATTGACTACGGTAAAACTAACCTGATTGGTCGGATTCGTAGGCACTGCCCTCCTCTGTATGATATCTTCGACGGTGACCTCAAGACCTTCCGCTACCACATCGACGGTACTGTGCTCTCTACTTTAGGGAATGAGGTGGCGGCCTTCGCAAGGGGTGGCAACCTGGCTGAGGAGGCCCCCATTCCATATCAATGGTATCCTAGTTTCAGTTCGAACTATGGTGTTATTCACCTCCTGTACGTGCGTGAAGAGCGTCTCCGAGCGGAGCTTTGGGTCACATGCGGCTCGACTCCGTCATCTTGGGTCGCGACCGATTTCCGCATCAATCCGGTCACAGTGCGTGCAACGAGACATCTCATTGATCCAGCCGACGAGACCACTTTCAATGAGTTCAAGGACAAGCTGGAAATCGCTTGTGGTGCGGCCCTTGAGTCGGGTGACCTCGTCGATTTGACATTCGCACCCGTCGGCAAGTTCACCACTCGTTTCGAAGGTCGATCTATCACTCTCGTCTCCCCGTCTTCACCAAGTTGATGACATCAACAAGTCGAAGTGTAGAAATATCTCGGATATTTTTTTTCTTGTCTCATGAGGTTGAAACTTCTTTAAGAGAAGTTCTTTTCTGCTGCTTCGTCAGCGCGCTAGTACCGTCATGCTACCGAGGCTGTCGTCTACCGTTGAATTTCTGTTCTCATAACAAATTCGTCAACGTTAGATTCGGCAAGTAAACTAACTTTTTCTCCAGGTTTGATGGGGCTCCTGTCACCTAGAAGAGACCTGTTGCGTTGGCAGAATAATCAGAGGCCGTGTCTTCCAGTCGGGTCATCTCTGCAACGTGGTCTTCTGCATATCTCCTCCTCAAGCGTCTCCGCGGCTGCATGATAGGTGACAATCAGTCGGGACATGAGCTTTCAATAGAGCCATGGTATTTTTGTTTTGGAAAAGGCAATAAACTGTACGACCGTGCCAGGTCCATCGAAACATCATCCGTGCATGGCTCTCGCATGTTCAACTATTTCCCGCGAATAGGAGCTCACACTGTCATTGTTAACCATTAGGGAACCCAAGTCAATGGTTTAGTGGAATCCTGAGATTCTACCAATAGTAACACTGATAAAGTCTTCAACTAGCGTCAGGCTAGGCTTAGGAGCCATAGTTGTGCACTTGCACAACTACAGTCATGGCCGTGGTGTTTTCCGAAGCAGAAAGTACAAAAATAGGATAGAGTTGACGGAAAGTTTTCCTTCGGGGAAAGGGCATGAAAGTATACTAAAGCTCGAAGGGGATCTTTGCAGACGAGTGAATGCGGAAAAGGCATACCAGCCTGTCGTTAAGGCGGCTTCAATCAATGCCGCCGTAGCGTGATCGTTCCGAAAGATGAGCACGCGTGGCCGCGGTTGAAGTGAAAGAGCTGCCCGTCGGGCAAGGAGATGGTTGAGCAACATGTAAGAATCTGTCGGGCGGATTGGATGGCCACTGACAAGCGAAGAATCTAGTGATGGGGCGATGCAACTATCCAGCAGTCAGCTACCCGGTACAGCCTTCCTTCGCATCATCGTGCTCTTGGACCCGCTGTTGGTAGGTCAGAGAGGCAAAACAGTTCCACTGGGGTTGCGCTACTGAATAAAGCCAATGAAAACCACTGCGAGAGAGGTGCGGCATCTGCTGTCAATGATAGATGGCTCTGCTCAATCCCGCATTGCACGCTGACGACAGAGGGAGAACGGACACCGCTTGGCAGGAGGGTATTTTTAAGACTGACTTCCGATCGAGCCGCGGGTAATTAACTAAACGACAGCGTGTGTTTGTGCGAGTTTATAGTCCAACGCCGGTTCCGGCTCAGCCTCTTCCTGATGTGCATGGTTGGGGGCTCTCTGTAGCGTTGAAATGCAGTGCAATGAGACGGATTGTCAAGAAGCAATCCACTGAGTACATTGAAAAGCACTACGTGCTGGAAGGAACAATGCGTCGAATGCCACGATGAATTCCCCACGGTTGTTTCTATTTCTTTCCTGATCGGATTCTGGCGGCCTGGGATGTTTGTGTGTGACTACAATGTAGTCAACATGTAGTCACTACATGTTGTGTCGCTGCCTTAAAGCACGTTACTAGCTTCGCGAGGCTAGAACTATCTCTGGTACTCTCAAGAACTATGTATGATTGTAGGACGACAGTTCGTCCGAGACCTTTCTTGGTATGGTGAATGTTTCGCTGAGAAGGGGGAATAGAATGATTGGTAGCTAGTAGCTGGTATTGTTACAATTGATATTGGTATTGATAGTAACAACCGCAACGAGATCACATCTCTCGCCACCTGGGGCCTATTTCATAGGATTTCCTGAGTAAGGATGTCTTTAAGTTTAGGATCCTAACCTTAGGAATCCTTAAGTAAGGACAAGCCATTTCATAAGGTTGTCCTCACTTAACCTTAGGATCCTAAACTTAAAGACGTCCTCACCCGAGGATAAGGACATCCTTAAAAGACATTTTCAGCACACGTTTCGGCGAAAATGAACATCATAGGGATCGATCCCACGCCCACACGGATGACGGCTTAACCCGCTACCGTTAGAACATCTCTCCTACTACTGAAAATTCATTGATGTGCTCAGTCCAGCCGAGGACAACGAATAACGGTGGTTCAACCCGAAGTTGAACTTCAAGCTACTTCCCGGGGTCCACTCTGAAAACGACAGATACCTTTATTCATGGACTTCGACGATCGCGATCTGCTAGATCCGCAGGAGCTTGACGACCTGCATGCTGCCGAGCAAGCAGAGCAGTTACAACGTCACGTCTTAACCGACGGAATCAACCCGTTCGAGTCCTACTCAGACCAGCAGTTCTATCAGAGCTTCCGGTTCACTAAGGCTGCCTGCCTGCATGTGTTGCACGAAGTATTACGAACTTACTCTCATCTTGGATGAAGAAGACTTGAGTGTCTACTGGGAATATAGATGCCGGCCCGATGAGAGTCCCTACTTGGTCGTGTTCACTGGTCCCGATGGATTGGGATACCGAGGGGTGATCCTCACCCACAATTGACATATCACTCGTCGACTCAACACCAGACATCAGAGGCCGATAATAGGATTATTTATCAATCGATATAGGACAACGGCTCCCCCTCCCTCCATAGCGTAATCGATAATATAAATAGCTATAAAATACGCAATGATGGGACAGCAACCAAATACAAAAGTACAGCAAGCCGGAATCGTACCCGGGTGCATCGCTTATTAAACAACCGCATTAGCCAACTCGACTAGAATCTTGTAAATATCTTGGTCGCCACTCGGGGTACCGCGCCTGATAAACCAACACGCCCCCCCAAGGCGCGCGCTGATTTTTGCGTCAGCATGAAACGCCTACAGAATTGAGCCACTCTTGAACAATCTTTGGGAGGCGATTCTTCGCCGTGGGAAGGAAAGCCTTTCTTCCCACCACGTCATCATAGAGAATGAGGTGCTGTGCATCAGATCGATGGCCTTTCGGTGGTAGCTTCCACGAGCCTCTATTTGTACTGTCAAGTCCTTGAACAAGGAGTTTCTGATCTGCCTTATGAGCAATGACTTGTGCAATATAGATCGTCGTTATTGGCTCTGGAGACTCATCTGTTTCATCTAATACACGGTATACCACCCAATGGCGTTTAGTTGCTTCGTCGAGGGGAATTCCCCAAGGAGCTTTATCTTTCAGACTTACTGATAGTCTATCAATGCCAGGTTTCGCCGCATGGTCGTATCTATCTCGTTCAACACTCATGTTGAAGGGCAGAAGATGACTTATCGGTACTGGAAACTTATGGCCTTCAAGCTGAAATACCATTGGGTTGTCATTACTGATACTAAGGATCTTGTAAGGCCCACTCAGTTCTCTCTTGCCATTAACAATTCGGCTCATTTTCACTTCTTGTCCAGGTACGAATCTTGCTTTCGGTTGAGACTTGGCCAACTCTTGGGTTTCAGCTGCAAGGGCACGCTCTGCTACCGCTACCTGGTTTGCTTCGAAGAGGTCCTTCACAACAGAGTTGACTGTCCCCCAGATCGATTCTGGCGTCTCACCGCCCCCTCGCCCAAGGTTGCGTATCAGAGAATTCTCATCCCCTAGTGCAAGTTCATTTGGTGAGCACGGAACTATCCCAGACTTCATCGAGTTGTTATGAACAACTGTGGCAATTTGTACTGCAGCCCACCAAGGTAGGGTAGATGCTGCTGTTTGTATATTAGCCATCCTTATACCATCTTTCAGGTCCCTTATCGCTCGTTCCACAAGGCCCTGCGATTCCGGTCGTCTAGAGAGGCCATATCGAGGGTGTATATCCCAATATTGCAGAAAAGGGTAAAGCTCTGATGCATTATGGTGTGCACCCGCGTTGTCCATTTGCAGGGTACACGGCGGGCCGTATGCCGCTATCCATTGCATCAAGCAACTTATCAGACATCGGGTATCATTCGAGCGAGATGGTATCGCCATCATGACCTTAGTGGCTTCACAGATCATAATGCAATAGTATACGGGTGAGTCTGGCGATAGAAGCGGGCAAGGGTCGTTCTGCGTCGTAGGGGCAAAAGGTCCCATCCAATCGATCTGGATCGTTTCAAAACGCTTTTGCCAGCGTCTATAAGCTAGTGGTTGCGTACTTGGAACATCATGCAACTTCGCAAGCTGACATATCTTACAGGATCTTATAAATCTATTTGTATCAGATACCTGAGTCGGCCACCAGAGCTGAAGCTTCCTCATGGAGAATACAGCTCGTGGTAGACCTCTATGCCCAGCCAGAGGATGATCGTGCACTTTGTATATAGCCCACATCTGGGCCCTATGTGTGATTAATACATAACACCAAAGTGGCTTTTCCTCTCTTGGGTCAATAGCCTGTAAAATCTCTTGCTCTTTGTTCCATCTATATAATGGACCCTTTGATGATCCCTCAGCCAGGTTCTGAGCCTTGGTACTAGGTCTGCAGTCGGGATATATATCGGGTCGTAATGAGCTCATCAAATCAAGGTAGGTGACTCCTTGGGTCACTTCTTCTTTTTCGAGAAAGGCTTTATCTTTAAAAGCTCTTCTCAGATGATCCAATATATCTGACAACTGCCAGTTCCCCAAGCCCACAAGGCTCTCGTAGTCCGAAGTTGCAGCAGCTCCCTCGAGCGGTGAGGCTACGAGTACATCTAGCAATTCGTCACGATCATTGTCTATTCTCATAGGTACATACATCGGGTCCATCACATGACTACTCCATACACCACGATGAGGTAATCCTACAGTATCAACAAGACCGAGCTCCCCCGAAGGGGTTGCTATCATAACTACTGTTTCATCAGGTTCCTTCGGTGTAGGAGTCTTACGGGTATTCGACTTCAACGGTGGCAACATATGACTTCGGATATCACTGCGGCTTAGTCGATCTGCGATTGTATTCTTCAACCCCTGGATGTATTTTACATTCAAGGTGACACTGAATTGCAGTTGGCAGTCCCTTCTCATGTCGCTCATTGACTCAGATAGACGCTGCAAGGCTACCTTGTCATACGAACGCATTGAGACCGAGCCTTTATTAGCCCAAGCCACTGCACTGCTATTATCGCAGTAAATGGATACCTGGAGGCGTTGTCTGACGTCTAACATGAACCTAGGTAACCATTCTGTAATGGCCTTCATTGTTCGATGTAACGTAATAGCCTCCTTCCGGTTCACATGATAATTCACTTTCTTATCGTCCCATTCACCGGCATGTGCTTCGATAAGCTTTTCCTTAGGCGGAAAGACATCTGATGATGGGTCATATTCATCTTCCACCGCATAGAGAAGCAAGCCCCATCCCTCGTTCGAAGCGTCACAGAAGGCTACTATGAACCGCGGCGATCCTATCTGGTTATGCTGGCATGATCCGTAGCCATCGAGATATGCATTATCCATCAATTTGCTGACCATGGACCATGTCGAGTCAGTAAGGGGCCATTTCTTTTGCCAAGCCTTCCTCTTATTTCCTCCTTCAGACTTCCCAAACCATCTGCGCAGCACATCAGCTGAGAGCCTCGCAGATGGATGGAGCCTCAGAGGATCGTAGAGGTAACCCCCCAGCCTGAAGGCGTCTGTGCGGCTCATCGGATTCGGGATGATTATTGAGCTCCGTGAAGGAACAATGCATTCTATCCTCAGGTTGCCCTCCTCGTCCCGAGACCAGTTACAACCGAGGTGTCTATAAACTCTATTTGGCGTTGAGCCTTGTTGTTCTTTGTTCGTGAGCCAATCTTGCTTAGTCTCGGGGAACTCTGCTCCCATCAATGGAGCTATTTCCACTAGGATGTCCGTGAATCTCTGGACCAGCCTTGCGTTACCCCACACTACCACGTCATCGTAATAAGGTACCACGAATAAATCTGGTACCAAATCGATGAAGTCTCGTGTTGAGTTGCATTCAATCTTTCGGCCTAGCAGTGCCGAGAAACTAGTGTTAAGCAGGGTTAAAACTGCTCCACTGAGGGCGGCAGGCCCAAAGATTAGGCCAAATGCTACTCTATGGCATGTATATCTTTTGTTATTCGATAGTATACGTAGCGCTTTGTTATTGCCTAAATGTAGGCGATAAAACGCTTTACTCAAATCGAGGAAGGCAAGAGTGTAGTCTGAACTCCATCGTGCCCTCACTAGAGATATACTTTCGAATATCGGAAATCCATCATACGATGCCTGGGGCAATGTTGCGTTTAGTGATCGACAATCGGTGCATGGTCGCACCTTTGTTGATTTCAATAAGGATTGACTCACTGGGAAGGTGCAAACGTTCCCCATTATGTCTGCTGAGTCATTCAATCTCTGATCGTCAGTTTCGGGTACCCACCATTTATGTTTAATGAAGTTATCAACTTCTAGTTGGAATTCCCGTTGCTGACTGTCAGTCATGCTATTCAAGATCGGGTAAGAGTAATCATACGACCCCCCGAGCGCTCCTACTGAGCTTTTTGGGGCTCTAAGGTCTTTGTCGTTCCACGTTATTACATACTTGTATAACTGTCTCGGATGATCAGATACATCAATACTATCGGGAGCCTTCTCAAGCCTCTGTAATGTCCCCTGGTACTTGGAAGCACCTGGGAGAGCATACGGTTTCTGTAAGAGCTCCACTAGGTATGTCTCTCCGTATCGAATCATCTCTTCCTTAGTCCTACTCAAGCTCGGCTTCTTGATGGCATCTTGCTCTGCTGGGCTCGGAAGGACAAGATCGATGCCGAGTAGACCGAAGCTTGGTTTGCCTATCAACAAGTCCACTGAGTTCGGAAGGCTGATGTCTCTGCATATTGCGAATGAGAGCTTCGCTTGGCGATCGTGTAACGATATATATATCGTACACTCTCTATCGAGCTTGCTAACACTATTCACTCCATGTATGACAACTGGGTTCTGCGTCCGACTTTCTGTGCATTTAAGCTTGTTAACTATGCCTTGTTTAACCATATTCACCCCCGCCATGGAGTCTATCCCGGCGCGTAGGATGAGGTATTGGCCAGACTTCGGGCAAGGACAAGTCGAGCCCATCACTGTTGTCACAGCTAGCTTCTGCTGATCTTTATTATCAGTCAGCATTACTGAAGCATCGGTTTCATTCGCATTCCCCATCCGTCCACCACTATTAACATTTGTGGGCAACTCTACACTATCCTGCAAGTAGGCAGATTGACTATTAGTAGAAGCATCAGAGATACGTTGTTTGTTCTTCTCAACAGCGTAAGGAGTCTTCTTAGGGCACTCGCTTGCTATGTGACCGTGTTGATTACATTTGAAGCAGAGGCCTCGCTCCTTCCTTAGAGCAATCTCGGATGCCGGAAGGCGAAAGACCTCACTGGCCCGTTTCTGTGTATCCCGTGCCGTGTTCTTATAACCTGGCTGCGTCTTGCTCCGCTTGGCCATGGGGATAGCACTCTGATAATCAGATTGGCGCTTGGGCCGATGATTCTCTCGGGAAGTCACTTTAGTAGTGACCAACCCTAAGTAATCATCAATAGAAGACTCCTTGTTCTGCAGAGCCGTAGCTTGGAGCTTGGAGAGGACGTCTTGAGGAGAAGTGCTCTTGTTCCTAACGTCGTTGACCAAAGAGCCAAACCCAGAGTCATGATTATGGGCTCGCGGGCAGCTCTGTAGGAATAGTTCGAACAAGCAGGCACGGAATGACCAGTCCAGGGTCAAACCTTTCGTTTCTGAAAGCTTGCCACATAGGAAGGCTTCCTCCTCAACTACCCTACTAAACTCCACATGACCAGCCTTCTTGTATAGGCTCGACCATCGTCGTAGGAGTAAAACTGGGTTACTATAGTCCTCACAGGACTCTAGCTGAGTCATCTTGTCTTCGGCTATCTTGCAGAACTCGGAGCATTGCTTAACCCACTTCTCATAAGCCTTCTTGACCGATAGGATATACTCAGTAGAGCTCGAACTCACATCATCTGGCTCGCGAATATCCTTCCACGAGAAGATGTCAGCTTCTCTATTGAGCGTGGGTTTTCCTTCTGCGTCTGCTGTAACAATGTGATCTACGACTATCTGACGTAGTTCAGCTACTACAGAACGCGGTAGGAAGAAACTATACGCTAATAGACGTAACGGTGAGGCATTGCCCTGAACACCGCTAAGTGAGAAATCCAACAATCTGCGAAACTTCGTCCAACGCCAGGAGCCCTTACGAGAACGAAGGTTTTCCAAACCCTCTTCCCTAGGACCATCCCAGTGTTGTTGAATCTCCCAGCTTTTCGAGAGAGCTTTCAGCGAAATGCCTATAGGCTTGCCTTCGGCTCCCACGAATTGCATATGGGATATCGCAGTAGATTTCGGGTTGGCGCCAATGGCGTGCTCAACTATCTGTAGACATGTTAGTTTATCACTATACCACGTCCAGCCTGTCTCGGTGGTCGATTGGGCCGCGGCTGCGATAGCCCTGCGGAGAAGGTCCCCCGGTCCCTTTCCATCTTTCCCGGACGGTGCACCATGTTCACTGGTCCCGATGGATTGGGATACCGAGGGGTGATCCTCACCCACAATTGACATATCACTCGTCGACTCCACACCAGACATCAGAGGCCGATAATAGGATTATTTATCAATCGATATAGGACAACGGCTCCCCCTCCCTCCATAGCGTAATCGATAATATAAATAGCTATAAAATACGCAATGATGGGACAGCAACCAAATACAAAAGTACAGCAAGCCGGAATCGTACCCGGGTGCATCGCTTATTAAACAACCGCATTAGCCAACTCGACTAGAATCTTGTAAATATCTTGGTCGCCACTCGGGGTACCGCGCCTGATAAACCAACAACGATACAGAACAGTCCGCCACATGCGCACGTTGAGTCACGCTACTAGATGAGCAGCGAGCTGCAAGCCGTGGCCAAATCCTCGAACCTCGCTCGTACAAGCTCGAAGCTACGGCAGTGTTTCCGAAGGTACACATCGGCCAATCCTAGTCAGTCAGCTCCTGGCTCTGGGCGGACACCCTCTGTCAGAGAGCCTCCGGGGGAGTGTCTTCAATAACCCCGTACTATAAATCATACTGAACGATTGCCATAATAACATATGTCAAGAGTAGTAGGATACTCCTGCAGCTGTAGTCTTGCTGTCGCGCATACCCCCTCATCTTGACTGAAGGGAAGCTAGAAGGATGCTACTGGTTGCATCATGACCATCGTCCTACTTCGTGCAACAGAGGAGACAGAGCCTGCCGGCGCAACTTCTGCTCCATGTCCAGCAAGAATCCTATCCGCAGATATGCGATAGCAACTATGATCTTGTATCTTCGAGTGTCCGGCGCTCCGCGAGAACCCCTCGCCGAAATAAAGCCTCAACCTGCGGTCTATCGTGCGCTCTTGAGGTACCCAAAAATACAGCGCGGCCGAGGGGCTCCGATTCCACCTTATCTGAGACCAATCTGATTCCTGGAGGACGTCTATATGGCTCCACCGACTAAACGCGTGCTGATAGCTGGGCAACCGCACCTTGGGCGTGCTACGACTGGGAGAGCAATTTCTATTAATTAGCACACGAGGTACGTTGGCCGCTCACCTGACAGGTTGACCCCGTTTTCAGGACTTAGCTTTGTCCCAGCATGGTGATCATCTTGACGCTGCTCTTTCCGCTGCTAGTGGCTACTGTAAGCGCTTTCCAGTTCAACTACAGGTACGAGTTCGACAAGTACCGCATCTCCTTCGGTTTCGATCCAACTGCTAGCAACGAGATCACGACTGAATGCTGGGCATCAGAAGATCAGAGGAAGTCAGGATCTCGTCCCATTACTACTTTCAACCAAAAGTTCCCAATTATCGGAGAAGGATGCCCTCATTACTATACTTTGACTTTCGGCGCTAAGAAGTCGTTCGAGAATTATAGAAAGATTCTGAAGGAAGATTGCGGTCTGTCTCTGAACCCGGAAGCCTTCCAAGACATGTATCTCTTCAGCGGCTTCTTCGTCATCAACCTTGATCATGAATCCCAAATAATACTCAAACCTATTAAGTAGTTTCCAGGTTGTATGCCTGATATTGTTCCGCCATTGGTACCGCCATATGCTGCACTTAGTAAAGTCGTGTTCGTTCAGAACAGTTCGTATTTGCTGTTATGTTCTTCCCTTCATTGCTGTGATTTTTTGCCGTGAGCACTGTACAGCGTAACTCCGTAGTGCTGTGTTTCTATAGGTCATCATCTTGATCTATTCCACCATAGCCATTTTGTTGCGGTGTACGCAAGTACAATTCTGCCTCTCGGCTTACTCTGCGCTGTTGTGTTAAGCACATTGCCAAGGGCGTCTGCAGCATCTGGTGCCCAGACCCAGGACTTCAAGACCAACAAGATGCCCTTCAAGCTTGAGAGCGTGCTCGAAAGAGTGAGCTCAGAAGGAAGAGTGGCGGACGTTACACTCCCTCGGAGGGAGTCCCTCCCGCCTCACCTCGACTGTGTGCAACACGATGGAGCAATAATCCAACCTGAGACCAGTTTTGCTCCCGGAGGCAATCGATCTCGAATCAGCGTGTCCATGTAGCTGGTCAACCGTACCTCCAGTGTACTCCGACTGTGGAAGCAATCTCTAAGCGCTGGCCCTGTGCCGCCGCCGGACAGGGTCTCCCAGCCGCCTAGATTCTCACTTCATCACTTACTCCGTACTTACCTTGATTCACTGGTTTCTTTTACTTCATTTTTGGGGTTTTATCTACTTCTCTCCCGCATTACTACTGCCCCCTTTAGTTCTGGGTTGAACCAGCAGGGTTCGACGTGGGTCAAAGCTTTGCCGTAAAAGCAAGACCTAGGAGGCGCCAAGTGGGCGCCGCCCACCTCTTGTACCCGGATACGACACAAGCTATGGGACAGACCGTTTGGCCAGGCCAGCAAGGTAGAGAATTGTCTTAAATCAACTACTTAGCCTTTAAATTGTGGTTTTCATTTAGGCCCACCATTGAATATTTGCTATCAAAAAAAGAAAAAAAAATATATAGTAGCAGCGGGAGCAAGCGTCGGACGACTGGCGACTGGGACGGTGACCGCGAGGATGGAGGAAGATGCAGAAGGAGTCGGTCGAAGCCTTAGAGCAGGAAGACGTGATGACTAATTCATGTATTGCTCGTTATTAAGGAACGTTTCAATCTGTGGTTTTCATTTTATGCGTGAGAGAATCAAACCCACTCACCCACAAGCGGGCACCTATTTCGCTCACCCACAAATGGTTCGGCCTGGTCAGAACTGTCACAGTTCTCTAGTCGAGAACTGTCGTTCGCTTGCCCACCAATTCGCAGTGGCGGTCAGGGACAGCCTGTCACAGTTCTGGCACCTGAGCTGTCGTCTCTGTTCTGGTCGACCTGTTTGACACGGCTGTCGGCTGCTCTGAGATGCCTCACAAGTGGCACTCCGCTGCTCAGTGCTTATTGCACTATTCGGGTTTCGGAAAAACCTTCTCCTAGTCCCCCGCGGTTTCATTTCCGTTGATAGTCAACGATGATGGTGATATCTTAGCTTCAGGAGCGATGTTTTCCCGTGAAGGAGAACAAAGCGCCGTTCAAGATTTCCCGGAAGAAATGTGAACCGCTGCTAACGCTAATAAGTCTCGACGTGAACACTGTGCTCTTCGTAGCCGGCATGATGTAGGCTATAACACAGCGCTAAGTTCTGAGAGCTCACACCGAGGCTTGAAGGCATCCACCCGAATTTTCACTGCTCTCCGAAGACGAACAGGGGTGGACATTCCAGAGGACGGAAGCACCAGAAAGGCTGACAAACGTGTTCGTCTGTTTTGATGTTTGCCTCCTTTCTCACGAAGGAGACAAACATCCCAGAGGGCGATCCCCCGAACAACCACGAAGGGAGGGTCGAGTAGGGCCAAGAAAACACTAAGGACCTAGAGTCCCCGGAGAATCTCCAGCGGAGATCGCGAGATTCTCCGAAGTCCGGAAGCCTTTCGCGTAGACCGGCCACTGGCCGGTCCCCAACTGAACGTTTGACAAGCGTGGGAGGTTGCGGGGGCCCCTCCGATTAACGCTTAACGAATAACCCCCTCGGGGGACTATTCGCTATTGCTCTGTTGCTGGTTTCAGCGTGGTATGCCGCGTCCAAAATTTGGACTCCAAATGGTCTCATTTCACACGTGTAGTGACAAACGCGTGTTTCTTACGCCATGACGCGCTATAACGCGTTTCGAAATGAGTTTCGACCTCAGTGTAGAACACGTTTCACACCAGCCTTATCACGCGGAGTGACATGAGTACACAACTCATCGTGTTCTTCGCGTGAAACTCTTCTACGCGTTTTGCCGGTGAAACTCCATTTTTGCATCCAATTACAGAATCGTGAAATGGCTCCCTTCATAGAAGCCTCTTTGAATAATCCTGTGAAACCTCTGACTATGGGGATTTGGAGTCGGCGCGGTGGCCGCGACGAACCTGAGGGCAGTAAGGGACCCTCAGTGAGGGTAGCAAGGGGTCTACGACTACCCTCCCTACTGCCTTACGCCTGCGGTTCCCGCGTTTGGCTGCGCACAGCGGGTATATGACGTGATGCGTGTAGCGGCCAGCCCCATTATTCTCCATCCCTCCACTCCCGGGGCGGAGCTTCCGTCGCGGAAGTATCAGACTGCCTGATTCAGACACGAGTTAGTCTGACCTGGTTAGTCGACAAAGCGTTATTGTGACAATAACGAGTCGTTATTATCTGACAATATTATTATCAGTCGTTATTACCGACTGACAATGATATTGTCAGTCGGGCTGACCGAGCCGGCAGTTTGTGCGTCAGGAACTCGGGAACTCTTTATTTCGGCGTTACTCTTGAACACGATGGAACTTCTCACGATGTCGAGGCCAGAATAAGCTGCTATGTGCCGCATAGATCCTTCTATACAATGTGTATGTTAATCATTAGAGAACTCAAGTCAATGGTTCAATCTGCCAATAATAACACCGATAAAGTCATTAACTAGCGCCCTACTAGTCGTCCTTGAGAATCTCAAAGCCCGAGCGCCCCGAGTGTGGAATCCACAACGTGGATATATAACGCCCGGCTTGTTGACCGTTGTTGGGAGCAAGCTCCGGAACCAGCCAATTCGTTGTCGGACAGGGTTGAAGTTTGTACGATCTGCCGGGGACACCCGAGAGACATCCCTCGGCGACTGTCCCTCGTGTGACACAGGCTGTGTTGTCTCCTTCATAATGACGTACTTCGAATGTAGTACGATATTCTTGGTCTCCCTCAACTGAATAGAAGTCAGGAACTTCAAGGGTGTGCAGTACTCCTGGTGGTATCATGAACAATGTTCATTGAACACGACTCTTACGTCTGGCCTGCAGCTATGACGAAAAAACCGGTCGGCACATCATTTGTCTCATAGCCTCGCTCCGTCACCGACCCGCGTTACACGTGACGTGACGCGTCTTGAAGCTGAATAACACACGTCTATCAGCCATCAGATCATCTGCACGATCTGGCGCCCACATTGTGATGAACTGGCAGTCACCGCAGCCGTTTCCACTCTCAGCATCCGTTTCCCTCTCGAAGTATGCCAATCATTCTGACGTTGATGCTCGTGGTTCTAGCGGCTCCTTGGGGCGCTCTGGGCACCAAGTACGGCATTGACTTCGACGACGAGGGCTACCGAGTTGCTTTTGACCATGATGAAACTTCTCGCGTCGTCGAGGCCAGAATGACGTGCGACGTGCCATACCCATACTACTATTCATACCATGTCACTCTGAATGTCGACGGAGGGGATGGAGGGGAAGGTTGCTCTCGCTATTATTACGTGACCAATGACGGTGTGAAGTTGCTGCAGCAGGCTAGGGAAGAACTAAAGAAGAACTGTGATCTGACTCTGCCGAAGGGAGCCTTTACAGATATGTATTTCTTCGACGAGTTCATGATTATCAACCTTGACGACGTAACCAATATAGTTGTGAACCGTGTATAGAAATCTCTGCTCCAATGGACATCGAAAGTTTTCAGCAGAAATGGGAGTATGATCTGCTGTTGTCACAATAGTATTGTGGGGGTTTTATTAGTATCGTCATACTAACTATTATACAGTTGGCTCTTTAAAAGCTACGATATCCGATATCGTCGCTGATATCGGATATCAGAGCTACTCATTGCCGTGATGCTATTCAAAGTCTTTTCCCGAAGTTCCGTATTGCCTCCAAAGGCCTCAAGTAGAGACGTTTAGTCTATTGGTATTTTCAGTCGAAATCTTGCCTTTGTAGCAATCTGCTGAGTTGAGTTTGAGTACACTCTGTTGCCTTCGCAACTCCCAATTCTGTTGATCAGAGAGGCACCTTGACAACCCGGCCTTGGGGTGGGTGTTACATTGTTATCCCATGTGATACCTGGTTTACACATGCATACACATGGTCTACACAACCCGGAAATTTCCGGATTGGAAGCCCAGAGGTATATCGGTCGTCCTGCTCTTTACTGTGGTATGTCAACGCTACAGAGAGTCTCCAACTGAGCACATCGGCAAGAGTCTAACTTATCCGGGATCGCCGTTAGACTATAAACTCCCACACACACTCGTCCTGCTCTCTACCTTGGAATGCACCGCGTGAATTCATTTACAGATCTACCTACGACTCGTCGTATGAACGGGTCCCGTTCAACGGGATATCAAAAACCAGGCTCAGCATACCGATTTTTGACACTAACGGAGAATCTCCGTCGGAGATACACCCATTAATCGCGAAATAGCTTTAACCACGAAATTATAATCGCGAGAACCGCGAAGTGGTAATCGATTCGATTCGATTAAATCGAATTCATCACATCCTGTTTAAGCGATGTTAAAAATCAATTTCTCTGCGAAAACCTGTCTTTGAACGCGGAAGCCTTCCACGGCATGTATCTCTTCAGCGGCTTTTTCGTCATCAACCTTGATAATACATTCCAAAAAATTCTCAAACCTATCGGGGTGTTCAGAAAAATCAGCCGGAATCAATTCCAGAAAGTATTCTTAGAATCGATTCTCAGAATTGATTCTCGAATCGTGTTCAGAGGATTCCATTCTCAAATATCTCGGAATATGTTCCAGAAACGATTCCGAAGCGTGTTCAACGGATCGCATTCTCAGAACGCAATCTTAGAATGGATTCTGGAAACGTTTCATGCGCAACGTCCGCTAGCGTACGAGCGCCTGGCCCCCTGACAGGCGTCGCCGCTGAAATCCAGTCGAATGGCCTAACGGTAAAGCGCCCAGTCCCTATCCGCAAGACCGCGAGTTCGATCCTTGGGCAGGACGGATCATGAAGTCGGGGAGAACTTTCACGCGCCACGAAAAGCTACGCGCCGTAATATATTCGCTCAGAAAACGAATTTCTCATACCCAAATTTCGCATTCTGGAATACGTTTCGGAATACAATCTTAAGTCTACTGAACGCGTTCGGAATCCATTCTGGAACACTTTCCAGAATGTACCTCGGGGCCAGTTCTCTGAACGCGATTTTGGTGTTTTGCATTCTGGAATCTATTCTGAATTTCAGAATAGGTTCTCTGAACACCCCGTATAAAGTAGTTTTCAGGTATTATGCCTGATACTGTTCCGCCATTGGTACCACCATTGCCGCACTTATCAAGGTTCGTTAAGAACAGTTCGTATTTACTGTTATGTTCTTGCCTTCATTGCTGTGATGCCTCTGCCCTGAGTACTGTATAGCGGAACTCCGTAGTGCTATGCTCCTATAGGTCGCCAAGTCAAGTCTATTCTACCATAGCTATTTTTTTGCGGTGTACGCAAGTACAATTCTGCCTCTCGGCTTACTCTGTGCTGTTGTGTTAAGCACATAGCCAAGGGCGTCTGCAGCATCTGCCCAGACCCAGGACTTCAAGACCAACAAGATGCCCTTCAAGCTTGAGAGCGTGCTCGAAAGAGTGAGCTCAGAAGGAAGAGTGGCGGACCTCGGAGGGAGTCCCTCCCGCCTCACCTCGACTGTGTGCAACACGATGGAGCAATAATTCAACCTGAGATCAGTTTTACTCCCGGAGGCTATCGATATCGCCGAATCAGCGTGTCCATGTAGCTGGTCAACCGTACCTCCGGTGTACTCCGGCTGTGGAAGCAATCTCTAAGCGCTTGGCCTGTGCCGCAGCGGCAGTGCTTCCGCTAGTAGCAGCTGGGAGACTCTGTAGCGGCCCGCTACAGAGTCTCCCAGACACTTCATCACGAAGTCGATCTTCCGCAACCACCTGAGGCATGCCATTCTCTCTTATGTCCGCTAGTGATAAAGGGAATCCGGGTTCCACCGGCACTGTGCCACGTCCGCTCTACAGAACACCATACTCTCGTCGTCAGCGATAACTCATCACTGCACATCTTCGTGGACAGAACCCTCGGCAGTACTGAGCCTGTACAGGTGACTATAGTAGACTCCTGTTACAAGGGCCCTGTACTACTACAGGTGAAATGAAATCCTTGCCATTGATGATCCATTGGGTTAAACCTGACAGCTTGAATAGGGAGTATGGAGAGTGGGTATATGTCATATACCCACCATATACTATATGATTGGCTTCAAACCAGTGGTTCAGGATATGCAAGCCTCTATGATGATGGTAAATCAGTCCGCTCAGAAAAGACTACTGAGGACAACATTCGAGCCGTCAACACCATTTGAATGAGGAGACATCAGCAATACTCAGTTGCGCGCTTGAGCTTACAAAACTTTTGATACAGAAGTCGGTGACATCTCTGCATCGCAGAGATAGACTAATGGCGGTCAGTAGTGCCGACTCAGCACCACCTGCCGCAAAACAGATATCCATGAGCGACAATTGGCCGTCGATATTCCAAGCAAGACCGTGAAGATCGATCAACTTCATGTGTACGCGTATACGTCAGCGGCGCCGACTCGGCGCGCTGAACCCAGACGGCTCTAATAATAACAGGAAGGCCGCTCGTCCTCCGGATGCCAACCGAGAGACCGCCTCAGTCTTTTAGTTCTCGAAAATGAAGTTGATGCAATTTGTAACATCTACGCCTACGACTTCAATACTGATCTGCCTCGTGAAGCAGAAAGTGAAAGCGTCAATGTCTCTGCTTACGGGCGACAAGATAAACTGAATTGAGGGCACACCTTGAGCAGTCGCGGAGATGAAGAATCCGAACTCATGGCAGGGGGGAATAGAGCCTGGGAGGTCTGCGCACCCTCTTTTAGTGTTAGTGACGCGACCCTGCAGTCGAATTCTGTCAGGCCGAGATTCACGCGGAAGTCTTCATCACGACTGACGTAGAAGGTCTCGTCATTGTTGAAGAGGTTAGCGTTCGCCACTCTCATAGTAGCCACGACACCGATAAACAGGCTTTGCAAGAGAATACGAAACATGATAGTCGAGTAAAAGGGCTGAGAAGAAACTCGAACTTCGAATTTGCTTCAAGCGAATTGATGGGCATCGTTGGAGTCTCCAACTTGGAGAGTCATCCATGGTGGATGGTCCACCAGAAAAAGCGGGAAGGGACTTTCGATAGTCTTCATTGAAGACTCTTCAAGTCCCTTCAGTTCCATTTCCACTCTCCAACGAGTGTCGCTCATCGAGTCCCTCGATGCGAGTGATTACGACTTCCCCACAGAACCTGTTGCTTCTCCGTTGTTGCTCATAGTCAACGCAAGGCGAGAAGGAGTATAAAGTCTTCTACCTTCTACTTCTAAGCTTAGTCTCTCGAGGGGAATAAGCTATGCACGCATGCACAAGACGATCGGCGCATAATGAGTAACAGAACCGCACCGCGCAGCTTATTGGACACGAGTTCCCACAGCTGTTACGTCACGGAATGTGTAGAAAGCGCGCATTTGCGCAGGAGGTACAATCGGGACACGAAGTGTCCCATTGTGCGCTCAAGATAACATATCATCTCTCCGCGCAGGTTTTGACCTCGATAAACCACTCGTTTATTCCGCACAATAATAAGGTTTCGAGCAGCATTGTGTACACTGTTCGGGCCATGACTCCGACACTGGTGTTAGTAAGTGCGAAGGCTTCGCAGCGAAGCACGCTGACATTAGGGATGAAAAACTCGTATATCGCAGCTCTATCGCAGTCGTAGTCGCATCATGCAGACTACATAATTATTATGTCATTATCACTTCTGTCATCGATCCCTACAACTCTGCAGAGCTTCATACCATTCTAACGGAAAGACTCCGAAAATCGGTCTCAGTTTGAAGCGCATCTCTAATGCTACTGGTGTCTCAGCCGGCGTCCGATGTCTGCGCCGATACTGGTCCTCGGGTCGGGTCTATGGCGTGCGCAGGTCTGGCGCTCTGGATATCCTATGCGACGGTTCCGGAAGACCGGCCGAGGAACAGTCCGAGTTGATGAGGCTGAGTCAATGATACTGTGATGAGGTGCATACTGAGTATTATTTCGCATATAATCCGTAGCCATTTTGGCTAAAGACCTTAGTTGGGTTTCTGCATTTCCTAAGTTAGGATCTAGCGACCGGCTAGCGCGCTAGCAGCGAACAAGTGTTACTCGAACCATTCACTGAATGGTATTCAGCGCGCGGCTTCTCTACCTGGTCGGGTTGCTCGACGTTTTTGATGGGAGCTGGCTTCAGAGTCAGTCAGATTCGATGTCGTCAGCCAGGATTGAGGTTTTCAAGATTTGAGGGGCGCAGATTCGGAGACACCTAAGATACATCCCTCGGCGACTGTCCCTTGTTTGATACAGGATGTCTTGTCTCCGTCATCATGACCTACATCGAATGTAGAACGATATCATCGTGTGCCAGCTTTCCGCGAGGTACTGTCGCCGAATGAGGTCTCGTACTGCGGCCTCTAGTCTCACCCTAGAGTCCGGTAGTTAGAGCATCCCATCTGAGACCAGCCTAATGCCAGTATCGCTTCGGCGGAGCGGCTCCACCGACTACACGCGTGCTTACAATTCAACGGCGCCATGGAAGACTTCCATTGGAAGTGCTACGACTGTGGAAGCAGTTTCCAATTGTTAGCCTGTGAGAGAACACTTGGTTTTCGGTCACGAGACACCGTGGCCACTCGTTTGCCTTCAGGATTTCACCTTATCTCGGCATGGCAACCATCCAGACGCTCCTCCTTCCGTTGTTGGTGGCTACTGCATTTGCTTTTCGTATCGAATACCAGTACAATTGGTCCGAGAACTACCGCATCACTTTCGATTTTGACCCAACTTCTGACATCGAGATCAAGACAGAATGTTTCGATCCATCAGGACCGCACGGTCGTTCTCCCTACTCTACTAAGACTTCCACTTTCCCTATCGATGGAGGAAGATGCTTTCACTACTACCATATGACCCTTGAGTCCGAAGCCATGTTCGAGAGTTATCGCAAAGATGTGAAGAAAAGTTGCGGTCTGTCTCTGCCCAAGAAAGCCTTTCACGATATTTTTCTATTTAGCGGCTTCCTGATCATCAACCTTGACCAGAAAACCCAGCTAGCTCTCAAACCTGTCGGGTAGCCGGATCTTCAAACAGGCAGCCTGACCACAGTGAGACGGGGTCGACCAATTATGGTGGATTCTTCGCTGTGAAGGTTGGCATTGGCTACTTGCCACGGGCAGAATGCCTCTGCAATTTTCATTTCGCCGACGGTTGAAAGCCGAGCTTCGCCGTTTGCACTAGTGTCGGGGTGAGTAATCCACCGTGTATTATACACGTGTACACGTGTATTATACACGTATCTGTCTTTTTCATAATACTAGGTAATACCAGCGGAATCGTTCGATCATACCCAGCGGGACTCAAGTAGTGACGTAAAGTCTATTGCTTTTAGCGGTCGAACTCTTCCGTCATCTTCTTAAGGCTTAAGAAATAGCTTAGAGATATGTTGCGTTAACAGTTACGCTAATAGTGAATCACTATTAGTGATATCTTTCCTTCAAAAGCGATATTTGTAAACAGCCGAAATCAACGCATGAAGTTACACTATTCTTTTGGGTAGTGCGAACTCCCGGCTCGGAGGTAGCCATTGTGGGACCGTCCGCTGATGTCCCCCAAGCTAACGTGCTGAGGGCTGTAATAATTTTGATGGACATTGCCATGTATTCCAGTCAGCCGATCATATACGACCAAATGCGGGTTCCTGGTACAGCTAGTTGGTCCCTCCTTCGATCGTCGTCGGAAATATAGAGGGATAGTTGAGGACCGCGCAGTCCTCGACGAGAACCAACGAGGTTACACGGTAATACCGTGACGGTATATCTGTGACGCGATCAATGCTTACTCGTGATGTCTACTGCGAAGTTCGTATCTTGCGATATCGCTTTGTCCGCCATACGTTATGATGCTGAAAGTATTCTTTGGCGAAAGTTTCGCAACTATCGCTCTAACATAGTGAATGCTCCTATCACAGCAGGCGATCTTGGGTCGCACTGGAGGAAGCCATCGATAACGCCTTCCGGGGATTCCAGTGGACAGGGAGCCGTGTCGCAACAACGTTGCCAGCGATCTCTTGTCAAGCCATGCAGCGCCCGACTTACGGATCGACTTGTAGCTCGGACTCCGAGCCTCGAAGCAAGCTCCTCAGTCAGCCAATCACGCGGCGGTTGCAAGTTAGCCCACCAATGCCAGTCAACGGAGAAGTTAAACAGATCAAGGATGCAGGGATGCCAAAGTGACATCCCTCGGAGAGTGTCTCCTTTGTTCCCTTGTGACAAAGACTGTGTCGGCGCCATGATAACCCACTTCGATTGTAGTCCGATATCCATGGTTTCACGCATAACCCTTTCGGTCAGCTAGTGGAAGTTAGAATCATTAGAGTATGCTACTGGCGGTACCATGCGGATCTTCCTATTGCCCTAGAATCATGATGGCACAGCTTGTTGACGCACCTTTCTCTCCACACACTCGCCGACGCATGTGACGTGACAGCTGGTCAACTGCGCCACCCTCGCTCAAAGACTGTAAAAAACGTTCAAATATTAATTACCTAGCATTTGCTGGCATTTCTTCCCCCTAGTATGCCAATCATTGCCACGTTGCTGTTCGTGGTTCTACTGGTTTCTTTGGGCGCTTTGGGCACCAAGTACAGCCATTACTTTGAAGACGGCTACGGAGTTACTTTTGAACACGATGGAACTTCTCACGTCGTCGAGGCCAGAATACGCTGCTATGTGCAGCACAAATCCCACCATACATACCAGGTCGGTCTGCCTGTTGAGGGAGGAGACGGAGAGGATGGCTGTTCCCGCTATTATTACCTGACCGATGAGGGTGTGAAAAAGTTGGAAAACGCCAGGGAGCACGTGAAGGAGGTGTGTGATCTAACTCTGCCCGAGAAAGCATTTCACGAAATGTTTTTCTTCACTGACTTCATGGTTACCAACCTTGGCTACTCGACCAGCATACTCATTGAACGTTCGATGTAGTAGTCGTTCTGATGGAAATCCCGGGTCTGCAGCAGAGCCTGATCTGCTTTTGTGGAAGTAGTCTTATCAACGTTATCAGGCCGGCTGTTATGCAGCCGGGCTGGATCTTTTCATGAGCGATGATATCAGCACCGCCCTAATGGTGGGAAGCTATTTTGGGAGCGTTGAATGACCGTCGTTTTATCGAGCTCGGTTTCTTCAGCCGGATTTTTCAGTCCCTGAGAGCCTCAAGTAGAGACGTAAAGTCTTTTTGATATTCTCGGCCGAAGCATTCTCTTTCATATCCGAATGAGGGCTGTCGAGTTGACGATACGCTCACTCTGTCGCCGCGGGCATGAGCAAACTCATTGACCACGAGGATCATTTTAACAACCTTCAAGGTGAAAGTTGCACTTGGGATGAATTTTGAAATGTGAAGCGAATTGCATTGGCATTCCCAGTTTGGTACTCCTATTAGGGAGTCCCAATGCAATTCCATGAAGAGGATTCGCACGGTGCTCATAGACGAGAGGCTTGAACCAGCACGCTCAGAGCTCAAGCGACAAGAACGGGGTTTGAACCTGTGCGAGGAATTGCCGTCGAAATATGCTTGAATGCTTAACGGTCTCCACTGCACTGCTACTATGGATGCCCATACACTCACTTGTGGCATTTGACAAGTGATGCGGTGTCGAAGCCGGGTAATTCATTTCTCAGCAACTCATCAATATTGCCCAACTCTGGCAGGTGACTGTCAGGGCCACGCTCGGTCTCCCGGGATAACGCGAGATCATTAATCATAGAAAAATGATACTCAGGTGAAACTTAACTTATTAACTGTATGACTACTGATTGCACCCCAGTTTACGCTAAGATATCTTAAGCTTAAGGAACATTACCGACACAATTGTCACATCAGTGCCCTCTTCTGACAGCACACTCCCAACCTCTGCAGTATGGGAATTTTGCAGCCCTATACCTTGCAGTACTGAGAATCTGCTCACCGTTCGTGTTAACGTAAGATATCCATGATCTGCTATAATCCCCAGATCAAATCACACCGATTGCCACCTCGCGCAACCTCGCCTCAACCTTGCTCGCTCTTCTCGTGCAGGAGTAGCAGCAGCGGCCGACGAGGACGTGGGGCACGAACCAGATACGATGACCCATCAATAGTCTCAATCAGCAACGATACTGTACAGCCACTGCAGCGATACCTGGATTTAGTCTCCTTGACAAGTTGTGCCGGCTGCCATTGACGGTTGCGGTGCCACACTGATCTGTTGCCGCGATCGGTAGTGGAGAACCAGCCCTCAGCCTGAGGGCCTCAGGGATAGGCACGTTGGCCCGGCGAACCTGACATCAATAGGTGGCATCGATGGTTAATATACCAGGTCTTACGTCGTCATGATCATCCGCTCCAGCGTCGTTATGCGGAGAGACATAGCCCTGCTCTGCCGCAGGCGGCGGGGGGAGCCCCCGAGGAGCTGCCACTTGTGATGGTACTCCGGCTGGCCGTGGTGGTGCTGCCGCAGCCTGCGGCCCGCAGGCGGCGGCGAGAATCCCTAATGGAATTCTAAGCATTCAGGAAATGTGTGATAGGTATTACATTATTGATTCAATAATATTGAATTGTACGGAATCCGTAATGCGGATAGATCATCTCATTAATCATCAGTACCATTTAACTCTGACTCAGAGTCAATGCCCTCGATCTCGTGGCTGTAGCCGATAAAAGCCACGAGGAGTACTACTACGATCCTCAAGTCGCCCCTTCTGTCTGTAGTCCTGACAACCTCGCCGACGGCGAGGCAGGGTACGGCGAGTCGCCGTACCCAATATCACCAGAAACGCAGTCCGTGGGAGCAATGAAGCTTTCAATGAGAAAATGAAGTAAATGAATTTTACCGAAGCTTTGTATGACATACCTCCCACGGTCATGGACCATATCCATCCCAACGATGTGGACAACCGCCTGGAGCTCGTCGGATTCGTAAAGAGCATTCATGGAGGAAGGTGGTGGATAGATATGGGTATGAAAAGTAAAGTAGTGGATTGTTACCTCCAGGCTGGAGGTTCCAGCGCAGGAGGTTCGTTGTGTGTATAGGGGACAATCTGGTTCTCACGGATTGACAAGGAACTTCCGTGTCGGAAGTGGTTAAGGACTGTGGTCCACAATCTGTGGAGTACTTATGGAAGACCCAGCCTGGACCGCCCACCGACTCGCTACATCACTGGCGGAGCGTAGATCTCACGTGACATCTAAGTTTACCATTGGTGTTTCCCGGAAACACAAAACCTTTGTTTGCGAAAACCACACGGAAACAGTTTCCGTGTGGTTTTCGCAGCGCTCGGAATCCCCATTTCAGCAACCCTTGATGAATGCTGTGTTCATACAAATTGCGTAGATTTTTCGACTACGCGTGCTACACGCGTCCACAGGAGACGCACATATAAGCATCAATAATTATATTATAATTATTATAAGCATTTATAAACCAAGCAAGCAGAAGATTGGGCATTATAAACCTGATATTGCATGTGTACTCAATCAAAGGAAAGTTGTTATTGTGGGTGAGGTAGCAGTGTGTGATGACCTCTCTGTGTTGCGTAAAGAACAGGAGGAAAGGTCGAAGTATCAGGCTTACTCCAAGAGTTAGTTGTGTTGTATCCGGGGTTTTCAATTAAGATAGTGCCAATTGTGAGTGGTGTGACGGGTGCGATTTCGAAATCCCTTCCCAGAGGGCTTAAGAATGCGCTTCATGTGGGAGTGGATATCAAAACATGTCAGCGTGTTGCTAATGTGAGCACTATTCACATCGTTAGGCGTGTTTTGGGTGGCCCTTTGGTGAGTATACAATAAGGATGTGATGTTCTCATTGTTTGCCTTGTGCCGCAATGATGATTTGAAAGTTGTTGGGATACCTTCCTAAGGACTCTCTTACCGGCTTATGCAGTGCGTCCGACACATGAGCATTTATACATTTATAACTTATAAATGTATAAATGCTTATAATAATTATAGATTATAAATTATTATAAATTATAAGCATTCGTCATGGCCGAGATTTCTGACCAACCAAACAATGGCCTATGAGCAATGAAGGCGACACACTCGAGAACCAGTTACAAGATCAGTTCCCGCTCCAAGACATTTCCGGCGAATCACCTGAGCCCTCCACCGTCGTTTCCCTTACGATGTGCTACGATGCCATCTTTCAAAAATGATCTTTGAAATGGCAAGGGAGTAAAGTTGGTTGGTTTACTGAGGGAAAAGTAGGAAAGTTGGGAATGGTATTTCGCCCGCCTTGGATTGGAGTATTGTGAGTTCGTACGGCAGTAGAACGAGAGTGTTAGTAGCTCGGCTGTAAGGCTGTTACGCCTTAAAAAAGTTGACCGGAACAGATGGATTCTGAATGGCAAGGGCTTCAGGATAAAAGCGTTGAGGTTTCGCGAGAGTTGTCAAGAGAGCAAGATTTTCTCCATTCCGCTGTCTGTTCCCCGTAAGAATGGCTAGTGAAATTTCTTCGTTACTGAATGAGCTGTGGGCCTCCCTTAACGCCACCGCAGTGGATGGCGGGAGGATTGAGATCCCGGGTAGAGAACGAAATTACCGCTGCGCCACGAAATTGCTTTTGGTCAGACACGTTGCTGTCGGCCGGCCCCTCGACGATGGTAGAAGCAATTGATTGGCGAATGGACTGGTGGTGGGTGAGATGATTCATGAGTTGGAGAAGTTATGGTATGAGGATGTATGGCAGATATTCCTCCCGAGCTGTATCGCTCTGTTGGCCGTTACGGTGCTCGCTAACAACTACGAGAACACTACCCTGGCAATCGGTATCGGATCCATAGCCGCAATTGCAGGAGCATGTAGTACCCTAGCGGTTAGCACTCTCTGGTATCCACCTAGAGGGCGTGGGTTTGATTCTCGGCTGTTCCTTTTGTAGGTCTTGAGAGTCTCAACACCTGGGGGCGCAACAACTGGACAGCCTTCAGTTCACAGAAGTAATATCCAGCGGTCAAACCCTCGCCAAGCCTAGCTTCCATGAATATCCTTCAAGAGTCAACCTTAGATTCGCCATTCCATGTAGTATGAACGTTCGTAAAATTAGGCGCTAGCTGGACGCATTTCTATCGAAAGAAAGGGAAAAATTCTGAGAAATCGACCCGCTACTTTCTGTTATCAGTTACTTCGACCCCAACGGTCTTTTCATCGGGGCCTTCGCTGGAGCCCCGGTAGTGATAACGTCATTGGTGGTAGTGGGAGTGTTATTGATACAACTGGTAGTACTGAGGGAGGGGGAGGGTATCTTACGCACAGGGAAGATTATGGGTGATCTGATTGAATATACATTGCTTGGGAAGTGCATTGACGAGGCCGAAAAATGAAGGAATTTTCCCGGGATTTTTTTCGCGAAAAATCGGTAGTTTTTGCGACTGAAGCCTTATTGTCGGACAAGAAAGTGGAAACAGCAAACTTACCCTTTTTTTGTACTCATCTTCGTGAGTGGACGCGGTTATTGGATCTGAGAGCTCGGAGGGTTGGGAGGAGATTCATAATAGTTTTGATTGGCAGTGGTTTCATCATCATTGGGTTGCGATTCGAAGGATACTCCGCACCTCACAAGCGGCCATTGGCCAAGATTTATACGGCCATACTGTGTATACAGGAGATGCCGTGCTCCCGGACCAATCCTCACAAGCGTCGAATTTCGCCACAAGTTCGTTTGCTCTGTTGGGGGACATTCGGATACTAATTTCTGCCGGAATCGTTAACGTGTGATGATTTTTGATAAAATTTGTATTTACTTTTCCCCAACTTTCTTTTTTCGGTCGGGTTGGTGTTTTGCCACCCTCTTCGATAATTTTCCTCTTTCTCATAGCATTCGAACTTCCCGCCCGCGTCGACCTGACTGCGATCCGTATCATCTTTATAGTGTAGAATACAGCGGGTTGTGGGGATCGAACCTGGGACCTCCTCGTAGGTAACGCTAGCCCTTCAATCGAAGGCGGTTCGAATGCGAGCGGCTCAATCTGAAAAGAGAAAGTCCGAGTAAATTCCATCGTTTTTATCGACCTGTTGTTGAGTTTTTGAACTCCGGGATGCCGAAGAGTATCTTAGGTTGATCATGGAATTTCACGGACGAGAAATTTAATTTTTATTTTCTTCGGGTTCATTCGTACAGCAAAAAGTCAACCCGCGACTTTGTGTATCAGCGACTACGCAGGTTATGTTTGGCTGCAATAGGAATTAGGCGGTAATCAAGGAAATCGCGGGGAAAATCTTAAATTTTTAGAGATTTTACTCCAAGGGCGAATTTCTCGTTTTTCCGGCTTTCCAGTGTTGTTATTGTTCATGTCCTTCTGTCGGAACCCAGCGGTTCTTCCGCCGAAGACAGCATCCACGCTTCCGAGGTCGATGAGTGAGGCTGAGCTGTACAAACTGTAATATACGGAAAAGATACGCTGGGGTATCCGAGGTCGACGCAGGGGTTGCGCGAATCGCGCAAGATACGTTGCAGTGTTTTCTTGGATTGATTCGTATCTTGTGGATTTTCCGGAGGGAGTAGGTTGACTCACCGCGTTCAAGATTGATAACGATCAGTCCCGTGTCGTTTTTTGCTGTTTTGCTGACTTAGTTGAAACGAAATTTTTCGCGGAAATTTCCGTGTCGTCGAAAGAAGGTTGTGGGTTGAATATTATCGCTGTTACCAATTTTTTCGACGTGAGGTTATCACGAGAATAGAGATTCTCGAATCATTTTGAGGGTTGGCGAAAATCGTATTTTCGAGCTAAAAGTATCTTCCGAGGTCATGGACAATAACCGATAGAAATATATTATTTATGAGTATGCAGAGTATCTTTTGATAAGACGATATCATTTCTATGATTTGGGAGTATCTTTCTATTCCGTGTCGACCTAGGTTGTCGAAGGGAGCTTCCTTCCGACCCCTCGATTCGAGGGATGCCGAAGACCTCATCGGCCCATTCACTAGCATGTCAACTTCATATGGTAAAATCGCTTCCAGTGGTATCTTTTGCTGAAGCGAGGTTGATTAGGTAAGCTAAGATACCATCACCCGAATTCTTCCGAGTGCGAGAATGATGGAGGCTTCCGAGCGACTGGCATGTTCCGATTCACCCAGGAAGAGAGAGAAGGAAAGCGAAGTGAGAAAGTGCATGAATCTTTACACAGGTCGAAGGTTCGATCATAATCGATCATCTGGGCGAGCGAGATTGAACAAGGCAAGAGTGAACTCAAAATTGTATACGCGTGAAATTCATTTATTATATATGTATTGCATTTTAGTGGTCTGCGAGGCTTTGTGGTGTGAGTGTAGAGCTGTGCCCGAGCGTATCTTTTGAGTTTGAAAGCGCCTAGCTTCGACCTTAGATACGCGTATCTTCGAGGTTGGATGTGCGTATCTTTTCTCGTTGTCAGATGACATCTATCATCGGTGGCATCAAAATCGGCCTTACCTTAAGATTCGACCTCGGATACTCTACGAAAGCATCAGGCCACGCGAAGTGTGTCGCGACGTAGGGCACTTGAAATCTTGCAATCTTGCATTTCCTCAACTCAGAACTTGGACGGCTTCTGGAATTACGACTGGTCACCAGAAGGTCGACTGGAACGCATGCGGGGACTGCGAGAGAGGATAGCGAATATCCAAAGGTCGAACCATGCTTGTGACGCATGTCAAAGATACTCCCTTCAGGTCCGCTGAAGAGAAGGTCCTTGCTCGGGATAAAAACAACCTCAACGCAAGAAGAAGATCCCGACGGTTGATCGATTCCGTGAGAAATTTGCGAAGAGGAAAAATTTGGCCTTCTTATCGAATTGAATATTGGAAATTTAGTCGGAAAATTTTTTGTCAAATTTGTTATTACATTTTTAAATGAAATGTGCAGAGTTTCTCGGAAAAATATTTATTGAACTTTTTGGAAACGTTCAAAAATTTCTGGAAAATTTTTCCGCGAAATTTTCCGGTTTTTTCCCGCGGGTTTATTGGTGACATTTCTCGTTTTATTTAGTTCGGCATCACCGATGACCTCATCTGAATCACCCATGAACTCTCATGTTGAAACTGATCCTGTTGTTGATAGCGTATCTTTCAATCTTGTGTTAACCATGGGTGACACGGATACTAGGATTCTCACCACCTTTCGCATTCTCACCGTGAATTCTTTAATAAGAATAATTCCATATACTATCAATATTTCTCGACGTTTCGGAGTCGTCGTCCGGGGAAAAATTAACGGGCACATGTGGACCGTTGTTAATTTTTGTGATTTTTATGATAATCAGTAAATCAGAATTTTATGAATATATTGATTATTATGATGACCAACTGTCTTTATTATAATAAAAATCATCTTTTTGCCATTCTCTGGCCGTGGAGTTATTGCTGTAAAAATTGTAATGATAATGATGATTATCAAATCAACAGTTTTGCGCTGTTCATATTGTGAAACGTATCTTAGGTTGACGCTTGCACAAGCCAAAATATCTTCACAAAAAGATATCATCATCATGAACAATTCAAATCTTGCAGTTTTTCCTTCCTTCACGATGCCCCGATCGAACCCCCGCGTTCTTCGTCTGGTGGCCTACAACATTTTCGGTTTCCGGAAAGGGTCGCCGTCGCAGCTGGCCGCGTACTTGAAGTCGCTGATGCCGATCGACGTGCTTTGTCTTAACGAAGTGTCTATTAAAGACAGAAGACTCGATCAACTTACTCGTCATTTGGGAGAAGAATATAAAAGTTTTTTCTTTAGTACTACCGCCAACAAAAATCCCGAATTTGGCAACGCCGTCATCACTCGGCTGCCGGTGAAATCAGCAAGTAGAATTCCACTGGAAGGAGGGTCGGAGGTTTTGTGGCGCGGTGAAGCTGTTCAGATCATCAGAAACGGCGTGTTGGTCGATTTTGACGATTTTTCTGTTTGCTGTACGCATCTTGATCACATGAGAGAGAACGAGAGAGTGAAGCAAGTTGACGGTCTGATAGAACAACTTCGGGAACGTCTCTGTCCGGAAACTCCCCATTTTATAATGGGCGACTTCAATGAACTGTCCAGCGAAGATTACACGACTGACGAGTGGTCCAATTTAAAGCAGCGACACGAGAATTTTGGATGGCCGTTTGAGAGCGATGAAGTTACCGAGAGACTTCTACGGGCTGATTATGTTGATGTATTGCGGAGCTGCGGAGATCTGAGGAAGACTGCGCACACGCAAGAAGATACTCCCCTGTATCGGATCGATTACGCCTGGGCGAGCGCGGCTGCCATTGGACGAGTAAAAAACGGTTTCGTTCACTGCGGAGAAGAAGTTGAAAAATCGAAGTTTTGCAGCGACCATTTTGCAGTTGTCGTTGATGCTGCTGTGTGATTGTGTAATATTAATAATCTGTGTAAAAAGGCGGGTTTTGTTGGAAGTAATTTCGTGGCGCGTGGCGGAATTTTGTGGCGCAGTGACGGAATTTTGTGGCGCAGTGACGGTAACGCAATTTGAGCGGTAACGCAACACTCATTGCCGGACATTACGGCAAGGAAGTAACGCATCTCTGCAAAAAGGAGGATTCTCGTTTGATGTGATTAAATGGCGCGTGACGGAATTTCGTGGCGCAGTGACGGAATTTTGTGGCGCAGTGACGATAACGCAAGGCGGCTGTTGGTGTTGAAGTTATACTGCTGACATATTGTGTGAACTTGTGTCAACTACTTTCTTACCGCATCTTGCACACTTGCCCTTCTTGTAGGCGCTGAAAGAAAAATGGAGAATCTTTGTGAGGTGTAAAAAACCAGGATCAACCTAAGATACTCTTACCGACGATTCTTAACAAGTTCAGATTTTGAACGAGCGACGGTGAACTGTGAAAGCGCGGTGCGGGCGATCTACAGAGTCTCCCGCGGAAAACAGTATTTGTGGTATTAGAACGAAAATTATTACACATACAAATTATTGTATAAAATGAGTTTGTCGGACGAAAAAGTTTTGACAAAATTTTTTTGACAAAAATTTTGGACAGATCTTGTATTAATTGAATACTAAAATAAGCAGCTAGTGGGAATTAGAGCGTTTCCGATGGTACTCAATGGAATGAAACTGTCGCTGAATTTAACTATTTTCAGCGGGACCCCCTGAATGCGCGGAAGCACCTCGCAAGAGAAATTAATGAATACTCGAGAAGCAAAGATTTTCCAGGTCTCGGAAATTCGCTTTCGAGCGGCAGGGAAGAGGAAAAGATACGCCACTGAGCTTACCAGTAGTTGCAGTATTTGTTTTGATTGGTGACGCTATTCTTGCAGGATTTGCATCTGATAAGCCGATGCACATAATCCCGCAGAGGTTCGATCCCGGCGACTTACACATGAGTAGACTTATCATGTTTTTTGATCAATTTATTAACTCCGACATCCTTCCGGTCTGCAAGATACGCTCACACGTCGACCTCAAGATTCCCTTACCTTTATGAGCTTCTCCCGTCGTGGACCGAAAGACGTCCGGCGTCGCCAACTTGGCCAACTTCTTCTCACACTTCGCACAAACCATTTGCGAGCAAATAAATCAACTCGAATCCTCCACACTCGACTAGCTCAATAGGTTAGCACTCCCACCTGTCATTCATCCCACCCAGGCTCAATCCCAACAGTGCCCATTTCTAAAACACAATATTTCCTCTTTGTAGAAAGAGTCCACACCTCCATGCGCTCCACTATCCCGTCGTGGAAACCAATGATTCATAATCGATCAGCAGGGCGCGCGCGAAAACGCCACTAAACTAACCTACTAGGAGTCGAGTGTCTTCGCCCACCGGCTGCACTTGATAACCACTGAGTAGAGGTCAGCCGGAGAGGCGATCCAGTGGGCTCTCCTGCGTGGAGGAATCACAAGATAAGTCAAGATTGCAAGATCTACACCATTACTTCGTCCGATGTTAAAGCCTGTCGTTGCCCGTAGTTGTCTGGGTGGTGCTGATGACGGCAGCATCGGCAACTGGCCGGTCGTTGACTGCGAGGGGCGGACTGGGCGGCGCTGGGGCGTGTGAGGGTGGCTGTAACGACGCCAAGGTTGATGCACGTCTGAAACAAAATTGAAGATATTTTGAGATATATTCAGAAAAATTACTGACCTTGGCGTGAGAAGAGTGTTTGATAAGGACGAAGGCGCTGAGGGTTGGCATATCCGGCAGGCGTATCTTAAATCGATCACGCGATCGATTTCACAGAAAGAGATGTCCTACGAGTAGAAGGCAGTGTTAATCTCGAAGAACTCTGCAGGGATCTCCGTCGGACGACTTCAGCCGAGGAACTGCGGAAAAATGTCGCCGCGGGGAATCGACCCGGGGACCTTTCGATTACCTGCTTGAACTGGAAGAAGTCAGAGTTCTGAATATCGTAGTTGATGGGGCAGGGAGGCTCATCCTTCTCCCTGCAAATCTTGCAGTCTTATATTCACTTACATTTCCTCAACGCACCTTCCTTCTGCGACAGCGCCCACACGTGGCCAACCGTTTTAGCGTGCTGTGACAATGAGGCCTCCAAAACCTACGCCGTGCGTGGAGTATCTTTTGCTTGGAAGATACGAAAAGGTCAACCTCACTGGAACCGCTAGGTCCTTAAGATTCCATCGAGCTCCTGCATCATTTCGGTCGACAGTGTCACATAACTCACAACGCCTAGAAAGCGCTCAAGTTGACCTGTTCTGTATCCGACGAGGTTGGAGCTAAGATACGCCTACAGTATATCCGTTTCTTGGTCCATAGCCAGCCATGAAACGTACTTCCTCTGACAGGATCACGAGAATGACAAAAATACCACAACAAGAGACCCTCGGTTCGAATCCCACCGGCAGATATTCTCAGGCATTAATTTTTCGCGTTCCGACGAAAAAATTAGGGGAAATTCCCAAAATTTCACGGAATTTTTTTCTGGTTATGAAAAAAATCGCGAAAATTTCCTCCTACCACTAAAAGGTTTCCCTGTGCCCTTGACGTCCCTCGAGTGTCTTCCTTCACTGCTGATGATGACGACGAGGATGAGGAGCTCTGCCCAGCAAGAGGTCCCCGGTTCGACCCCCAGCGAGGGTATTTTTAAACGTACATTTCTTCCAGTGCTCTGAGGGTCTCTTCTTGTTGCTGCAGGGCGCTTGACCTGGAAGGAAGTCGAATGCCGCAATCCCAACCTGTTTTGTATCTTGCAAGGTCAACCTCTAAGATACTTACCGAAGCTTTGCGCAGCTGACTCCGGCTTCGCTCCGCTGAACATTTTCGCTCAATTCTATCCCGCTGTTGTTCAAGCTGATGCCTAAGCACTCCCACGGAATCTTGCAATCTTGCAATTCCCCAACACACCTAGTCGTGACCAGACGTCGGAGAGTGGCTTCATTCCATACACGACGACGATCCCCGCCTCCCTGTCTCCTTTCGGAACCTACGAATCTTAGGTTGAAGCATGCAAGATACGAAATAAGTTGAGATTACCGTCTTGAGAATAAATCTTTCCCGCGTACAAAATTTGCGGCGGCAAAAGAGGAGGTTCTTCGGCGCCAAGACAAGTGACTCGTGGAAACGTTAACGAGGGGGGACTCATGCTAAAATAGAGAGGCTAAAAGTGACCTATTCCGTATCTTGCATGGATGAACCAAAGATACCAATCCTTTAAACCCGCGAGCTTCGGGGAAGAGGAATGCAAACAGAAATCGATCGACTTCTCGGGTTGAATGCATATCTTGCATGGATCGACCTAAGATACCCCTACATATCCTTTCTATAGAAAAGATGCGACCCAAGCTCAACCTCAAGATACCATCCTGATCAACACAAATCTTTCGATAATAGAAAATGTAACAGCGGAGCGAAGGTGTGTAGAATTGCAATTTTTCAGCGGTTAAGAATAGTTCAGTAAATTTCGTTTTTCGCATCACAACGATGCAGCTTGGACCTCGGCAGCTTCTGCAGCTCTCTGAAGGACGATTATATGCGGGTAAATAATTCCGAATTCGTGATAATATCACCCCTTTCTATCATTGGCCTCATAGAAGTCATGGGCAGTATCTCCATCATCATCCGCGTACACTACAGGGCCGCCGCCAAGACCCTAAAAATGCCGCTGGGGGGATTCGATCCGGGGACCTTTCGATTACCTGGATTCCTCCTCGCGCATTAGGCGAATATAAAATCGCCGGACCTTCTCGTTTAGCACACCGCGATCCCCTTTCCTTTTTACTCCCGTCACGCGCCACGAAATTATCCCCTTTCCCGCGCGCCACGAAATAGGTATAGAGGATACCGAAAGGCACCCACAGTATGCATGATAAAAGATACCCGCACGACCACACAATGAAGGTCGATTCATGCGAAAGACAGGACCAAAAGATACCTCCGACTAGCGGCAGACACTCACTAGGAAGATATCTTATCACTCCGAGGAATATCAAAGGTCGAAAGATATTCTGCAGGCATGAGCGAGTATAAAACCGGAAAGGTCGATAAAAACGCAGACGGAAAATCGCCGAGAAATTTTACGTCTGCGAAGGCGACTATGAAAAATACAATGAGGCGTATCTTTGGGTATCTTAACAACGAGGTCAAAGCGGGCAAGCATATTATTGCACAATACAGAGGAGGTTGAAGCTTGTAATACACACAGACGAAAGATACCAACGGGAAAGTGAGCCATACATTCAATCTGGTAGCATATCTTAACCACAACCCCGTAACGTCTCCGCGCGCGTCACCAATGATAAGATTCGCAGCGACGGCTGCTGCTGGCGGAACTAGGCCGAGAACAACGCAGAGGGTGCTGAGGCCCTGAAGAGAATTATTTATTATCCATTATGAATTATTGTGAATTTATTGTAAATCATTTATTTTTCCGGAAAATTATTCCCTAAAAAATTATTTCCGGAACAATTTCTTCTGAAAAAAAGTATTTCCGATAAATTTTTTCCGGGAAAAATAATGTTCGGATAATTTTTTCTGCAAAGAGGCCGGAAGATATTCACACTCACCGCTATGTCGTTCCGGAAATTTCATGGGTCAACCTAAGATTCTCTGAGATGATAAAATCTATGTCACGAAATTTTGTGACCTCCGGAAACTTGAAAAACCGCGGAAGGGTGAATTTTTTTTCTCCAAAAAATTGTCAGGAAGTTCGAGTAACGCCGGAGGAAAAAGGGAAATCCTAGCGTGTGTAAAAACCTAGGTTCGATCTCGAAAACGAAAATCACCACCGCTGGAATCTTCAGCCCGACTAATTTCATGAAACTCACGCGTCAACCTCGGATACTCGTAACCTCGATAATTGTGACCAAAACGAGGAGCATACCAACTGGCGCATTACTCGCCCGTCCGAAAGGGAGACTTAGATCTACTGGAAAGTCGAACTACTGGGCGATTTTTTCTCGGTAGGAGCTTCCCTTCTACGTGGTACAACCGCAACGTCTCACGGCAAGGAGGGCGCCGCCGGCTGTCATGCCAATTCTACACAATAGCGGTCGTCGAAACTCTTCCGTCGCCAGCTGATTCTAAGTGCTCTGCATTACTGTGACTTCTCCGCTACACTGCAGAAGGTGAGTAGCAACAATACGAAATTACCCAAGTATTATCCTCGGTCATTATGACTGAGATCACCAGCCCACAGGAAGATGTAGAAACCAATCTTTGCATTAGATGCCGTGTCCTACACGGTTGCACCGGCAAATGAGTTTATATACGAAAATTTCGGAAAATTTACGAAAATTTCCCTAATCATTTCTTATCAAAAAAATTTATTTGGAGGGCAAGAGAATCAGTAGCACAATCGAGAATAACGTATTTTTTATAGAATTATCATATATTTTCCTGAATATCTCAGTTCGAACGGGATCGAGAAATTTTCAGAATTTTTCAGAGTATTCGTCGCTCTGGTCATTGAGCAGAATTTTCGAAAATTCTCGTGGAAATTTTACGAAAAATACCAAATTTTTCCTTTTCTCCTGCCCCCATTTCCTCCCCTTTATTACCGTCCTTTCCTCAGGATCTCTATAACCGGTGAATTCCGTGGTGATCCGATTCCGGTAATTTTTTACCCCGGCAAAAACGGCCAAGATGACGGTCGAGTACGCCCAGAGGAGATTATCTATCCGAGAGTATCTTCCCCAGAAAGATGCGACCAATGCAAGCAAGCCACTCATGAAGACCAAAGATACGCCGAGGGACTCTGGGCTAAGATAGGTTAACCCGGGAGTCGCCAGGAGCAACTTAAGATGCACCGGCAAGGTTGATAGTACCAAAAAGATACCATAAATTCGGATATCTTTCTGCGAGGTCGGGTCGACCTTTTCTGTCACAGGCATGAGTGCATCGGTATCTTTCGTCGGTCGCCGGAATAGTGACTTGAGACGCTCTATCATTTGGTAGAAGAAATATCTAAGGGTAAGATATAAAATAGGTCAAGTGAACCCGAATCTTTTTGGGCGAGCGCTACTTCTTCTCAAAGTTGCGCGCGCTGTGAGAATGGAGTCGGGGGAGTGGCGGTGACGATGGGAGGAGGATGCCTGCTATCAACAGAAGGAACATCATCCGATTCATCATAAAGATACGAAGTCGATGACTTAGACTTAGACTTGGCCTTGGCCTTAGTCTTAGGTCTAGGGATTCTAGACGCATTAGATGCGTTAGACGCGATAGACTCTGAATCACCAATCTTATTAGATCTAGTCACAACCATCCCGACTATTCTCAGCGCGACAAGATAAGTCTGATACAATTACTAGGATAAGCAGATGGTCAGTGATGACTCACGATAGTCAATCAACGACCAGATGCAGACGATAGAATCCGAAGATTCAAGACTCTAAATCGGAGTTAGATCCAATTCGAAGTTCACTTAATCGTAGATCCATCAGTGCCGGATATCCGAAACGGTTGGATATGAGGCGTGCGCCATCATAGATGCGCCGATAAAATGATGCAAGAACGTGTGATATTCGCTCCGCTTTCCCGGGTTGCCACATTCCCCGCGAGCGATCCTCAAATGGTACTTGCATCGTGATGATAACATTACGATATAAATAGTCAGATACAATGGGCGATGTGCCCGAAGAACAGATACACAAAATAATAATTCTACGATCTGGGGTATAGATTATCTCATCATCCTCATCGTCTGATATTCATCTGAGATGGATCTGAGATGGATCTCTCGATACTTTGTCCTCGACCTTGATGAAGACGTAGAGACTTCTCCGACCCAGATAGGATATAGATACCAATCAGATCAATCTCCAGAACTTCGCCCTTGATACAGAGGAGAAGATGACCTTGGGGACACAGAGGAATAGATACCTGAGGCTACTTCGAAATGAAGGTTGCGATAGATGCAATGCGAAGCGCATAGGCAGCGGCTGATCACGAGGAATAGTAGCAAATCGATTACGTGATCGATAGAAGGAGCCAAGCGCAGAAGCAAGGATCATATCACAGAACTTCGAAGGAAGATAACCTCAGTCAAGCATAACAATACAACCGGCCAAACTCGATGTGGACGAAATAGATCACGCTAATAGCTAACATACACAGCGGATACTCAAGCAGGATAGTAGCTCAAGGTAATTCAAGTGATCCGATGGTCTCCTCGAATCACCGATACCTAAGCTATAGTACAGCTTGCTACTCAGAGATCGATGTCGTCTAGTCGTCGCAATGCTAGATCCGCATCTATAGGGCTGGGCCAGATGATAGCACTTGTACAACCTAGCTTGCTTTTTGTTGATGTCACCGTCATGGGCCCTTTCTTCATCCCGATCGGAGAAGGCGATGATGTCGACATCACGGATACTTCTCCACCTTGATCGCGATGCCACAATGCCTTGATCTAGCAGTAGTGGGGTCAGGGTAGAACCGGCAGCCAGTGGAACCATTCTTCTCTGATGTCGACCTCTTGGTTGAACTCGATCTTGGAGAGGTGATACCTGAGCTTCGTCAACGTCGTTGATGTCATCGATGTCGTCATGATCAATGTCGTTCGTGATGTTATCATCTTGAGTTGATTGGTTGTTGGGGACGGCGGGATAGTCACCAATAGATGGAGGGTTGTCTTCATCAGATGAAGGACCCTCGCCTTGTTGTGTTGAGTGGGGATGGTCATTGGAGGGTTGATCTTCGGGAGCATCTTTGATGATAGGATCAGATGCAGGTCGTTGTTGATCTCGTTGTTGTGTACCATCAATTAACCCGTCGTCTCCAGAACTCGATGATGGTGGCGTTGTAGTAGATCTTCTCCACTCTTCAATAGTATTGTCGATGGGGTCTTCAGTCTTCACCTCTCGGACAAGTTGTAGATCACAAACCTTACTGTCGGCGGGCTCGATGAACTTGATAGCACCACGGTGATCAACATAGACACGTTGGCCTCGTAGCGGTTGATCTCGAACTAGATACTCAGGATGCGTAACATCCTTGGAAGATACTAGATGCAACCCGTGACCATTGAATAGTTGATCTCCTGAAGAGTCGTCGTAGTCGTGGTCGTCCTCGATTTTGGTGGGGTTCGGGTCGTCAGAGTCATCAGTATCACAGAGGCTTAGTGGTGATGTTGAGCTAGATGGTCTACAGTTAGATCTTTCCCATATCTTGTTGTTAGACAAGATAAGCTCGGGGCCACCGACGTGGTTTTTGATGTAGGAACCTTATTGCTGATAGGCCAGTTGATGTCGTCGGAGTCGACGTCATCCTCAAGATACTTCTTCGAAACCCTCAGACCCGTGATGGCGTTGGTCTCAAGTTCATCGGCCTCGTCGATGGCCTCGTCGGGAGGGTCGCCGATGGAACCAGTGTCTCCTGGTGGTGGATCAGGATGCGGGGGAGTATCAGATAGTCTGGTAGTTGAGCATGTCGCCGTTATGTCACCCTTGTCGAGGATACGGATGGCATGAGTGGTAGGTTGATGAGTGATAGATACCTCGTCCGCATCTGATGCAGTCTTGGACTTCCGGCCTCGAGCTGACTTGGATATAGTCTTGTAGATCTGGCTGTGGAAGGACGAGCTGAGATCTTCTATACCAGTGAAGACGATAGGGCCAGTCACGGTGAACACGATAGCACATTGGAGTTGTTGCAGTGCGGGACAACCTAAGATGACCGGGCTTGATAAGGTGTTACCAGTCACTGCAAAGCGCTCGTTGATCTTGATATGCTTGGTCTGGACAGGTAAACTGACGAAGCCGATGATCTGCATGCTATCCGCGTTAGCCACCTTGACATTAGATTTGGTCTTTTTCGGGAAGGTAGGGCAATCAGCGCCGAAGATCTTCTGAAGAGTACCGATGGCGATTAATGAGATATCAGCACCGGTATCGAAGAGGACTGGTCTTGTCTCAGGCCCTATCTTAACGATGCCAACGACGATATCACAACCAGTTGATGCCTTGGATGATGAGCATGACTTAGGCGTAGGTAGACCATTGTTCTCGGATCTGTGTTGGATCACACTACACAGTTGGATACAGTTTGAGATAGTCTCAGTAGCCGTAGTCAAAGTGCTCGTATCATGAAGCATCGTGATGGTGTTAGTCTGATTGTCGTTGGGAATATCTTCGTCACTCGATTCTTCTGGCGCATCGTTGTGGTCATTGGGGTCGATACCAGAGATCTTGACATTGGGTGTTGTGGGGGCTGATGTCGGTAGATCGGTTGTCGTTGATGATGTCGTGGCTTGGGCAGTCCCGCTAGGTTTGCCTTTGCCCTTAGACGATGCCTTCCCTTTACCCTTGGATCCCTTGTTCCGCGATGTGGAGGTAGGTAACGGATCCGGGCACACATAGGCTAGGTGACCTTGTCGACCACAGCGATGACAAGTAGCGGTAATCGATACGTTGCACTTATCGATACCGTGAGTAGGATTACCACACCGAGAGCACCGATCGTCCTTCTTGCCGATATCATTCATACAATCTCGTGCTGGGTGTCCATCTTGTAAGCACCGATAGCACGTGATAGATTGTTGATCTCGGACAACCGCGTAGACGTAGTAGGTGTCGTCGTCTGGCTGATTGGAGCCATGCAGATACTCAATATCTTGATCTTCTTCAACAGTGTCGGTACCCACGATGTGGTTGACAGTAGTATTGTGTCGTTGATCAGGAGTCGTCCACCATATAGTCTTAGAGTAGCAGGATCTACTTCCTTCTTGGTTGATCTGGAAGATGTCTTCTTACGGCGATCATACTTGACCAGTAGCCGTTTGAACTCGGTGTAGTCCACTCGGTGATCGTCAACGTCGCGATCCATCTTGTCTCGTAGACGATCGCTGAGCAACCCATCGTAGAGTCGTCGTTTGATGACGTTGTCCAAGATACCAACACCGAGTAGGCACAGTTGATTCGCAGAGCTATCAAGCCGAGCGATGAACTGTGTTATAGACTCTTTAGGATCTTGCTGAAGATGGTTGAAGTCATGTTGCAACCGCATCAGAGCTTCTTGATCACTAAAAGCAGTCGTTGATCTTGTTGATGAGACGGTCCCAGTGTAGATCGTAGTCGAGATAACACTGAGCAGGTGGAGGTTCATCACGAACAAGATCGTCCCATACAGATTGTATGGTGTTGAGCCGGGCAAAGGTGTAGCGAACTACATTCCTCTGACCGATAGTCCTCTTGAAGATCTCCTGAATCCAAGCGACACCAGAGCGTTGATCATCAGCTCCACGAAAGGGGTTCTTGATAGAGAGGCCCTTGGAGGTAGTGATTACACCCTGATAGTCTTTTTTGGAGATCTCACGCTTGCATACCGATCGCTTACAACCCGGACAACGATCGTAAGCGTAGTTA